>JAPKLW010000847.1:39362-100310 GCA_026898455.1 Plectranthus barbatus
TTTGATAAAAAATAAATTTAAAATAAATTATTAAATAAAAAATAATTTTTTTAGTTGTGGAACAGGGAATAGGATAGAGGATCTCAAGCCACTGCATGGCACCACCAAATTGGAACTTTGTTTAATTTCTTAACTTTTTATGCTTTATTTAACAAATTGCATTCATTATCTAATTCAGATTCCTAGCTATATCTAATTCTAAGGATAATTTCAATGGCAAAGAGAGAAAAGCTTTCACGTTTTACTCATGATTTAGTGACTAGTGGTGACGTGAAATTCGGAGACTATTGTTGTACTTAGGTTTGCAAGCGAAGTGTGTTTGAATAAATTAGTTGGAAATGTGTGGACACTTACCTTCATTAAATTTTTTAATAAAATTTGTATGAGCTGTTAATTTCACTTATGATTGAATGCTAGTATTAGATTTCACTATTTTCAAAATTAGGTATACTATTTAATGAGAAGTATGCTCCCAAGTCCCGATATTACAAAACATTTAATTATTATGTTTTGAAGTCAATGTATAAGATTTCATTATTTCAATATAACTAGCATAACACTCACGATGCGCGAGAAATATAATTATTGCTTCCTTCGTTCCGATTATTTGGTCTGAATTATTATTTTAGGGTGTTTCAATTATATGATCTAACTTTTATATTTGATATTGTTTTTATGTGGTAATTTACAATTATACTCCTGAATAACTTTGGAAAATAATAATATTAAATGTAATAGTATTATGAAAATAAGATGTTAATTAATGTTTTAAATAAGGGTAATGTTGGAAGTTTATTTAAATATAAAACAAACGTGTAAGATCAAACTGGACCATATAATCGGAACGGAAGGAGTATAATCAATTGACTGTGTATTTTGGGATTATTTATTGATTTCAATCTATATAAGAGTCATAATAAATAAATAAATAAATAAAATTTATATATTCAAAATATATTGGTATTTACATTGGTCTTAATTATTTAAAATGACCAAATTTATAAAACACATCATGAATTTGACCACTATTCACTACAAGAAAATTTGAAATTTGCGACGGGATTTGCGACCAAATGAAAAATTGGTCGCAATTTCGCGACGGACTGGCGACGGAATTGCAACCGAATTAATATCTAAATTTAGCGACGAAATTGCGACAAAAAATCTCGTTGCTAAACTTTTGCGACCGATTCGCGACGGAATTTCCCGTCGCTAAATTTAGCGACCGGAAACTCCGTCGCAAATTGGTCGCTAAATCGCGAAATTTTTTATATACATATTTTCTAAAACATGTTATAATTGATGAATGTATTTGGTCCAGTGGTACAAGGCGGGGGTTGCGCGCGTGAGGTCACGAGTTCGAATCCTTCCAGACGCAACCACCAAATTTCAAGGTGGACCAGACCGGACCGGTTCGCGATGGTTGGACTGGCTAATAACCGGTTCACCATAAAATAATTATAATATTTTTTTTGGAAAAAATTCGCGACGGAAAAACCCGTCGCAAAAATTTAGCGACGGAAAATCCCGTCGCGAATCGGTCGCAAAAATTTGCGACGGATTTAATTTTCGGTCGCTAATTATTTAGCGACAAGGACTTTTGCGACGGGAAAAATCGGTCGCAAATCCGTCGCAAAACTTGATTTGCGACGGGAAAATGTGTCATTCGCGACCAAAATTCCCGTCGCGAATTTGTGAATTTTTTGTAGTGATTATAAATACATCTCAAATATAGTTAAAAGTACAATTTTATGCATTGAATCAGTTTAAATTTGATTTGAAAGCAAGATTTTTGACATTTATGTCAAATTTGTTAGTTGAATTCAGTTCTTAACAAATTTAATAGAGAAATGTACATTAATATGAATAAATGGAGATAAAAAAACTAAAATTTGATCAAATAAATTATTTGGAATTATTTTTATTTTTTTATATTTTTAAAAAACATTTAGACCTTAGTCGCTCCCGGATCATACCCAATCACTCTCGAGTCACCCCAAATTGATTTTTATTTTTATATTTGTTTAAATTTTTTTTAGACTCGGGTCGCACCCGGGTTGCTCCCCAATTTACTATTATTCTGATAATTTTTGTTTTAAATTTTTTTGACACGGGTCGCACCCGAGTCGCACTCACACTCTCTCTCACACACACTGACACACATTCTCTCTCACACTTTGATAGTGTTTTCCGCAATCGAAAAAATACTTTATTGATGAGTATTTAAAGAGTGCAAAAGATATACAAAATTTACAAAAGATATAAAAACCCTAGATATAAGATATATAAAATCTAAATTAAACATATCTAATATATTTTAAAATATATTCTATCATCCCCCTCAAAAAAAACTTCCGGGGTTGTCGTGAGTTGAAGCTTGCCTCGAAAAAATTCAAATAGCGGTCGTGGAAGAGCTTTTGTGAAGATGTCAGCAATCTGATTGTCGATCGAGACAAAGGTCGTGACTAAGTTTCCGGACTGAACCAATTCTCGCACAAAATGGTAGTCGATGTCTATATGTTTTGCGCGCTTGTGAGCCACTAGATTTTGAGTAAAAAAGATTGAACTTTTATTGTCGCAAAACACTTGTGGCGGATGTGCAAGAGGAATATCCAGCTCTCGAAGAAGAGAGCAAAGCCAAACCACTTTAGCAACTGTATTCGCCATGACACGATACTCGGATTCACAACTAGATCGTGCAACGGTCTGTTATTTCTTTGCACTCCAATACACCAAATTACCAGCCAAAAAGATGGCATAACCGTATGTAGAGCGCCTGGTGTCTATACACCGCGCTCAATCGGTGTCGGAATAAGCAATTAAATCACAAGTAGATCGGCGCGAGAACAAGAGTCCATGCGAGAGAGTCCCTTTGATGTAGCGAAGAATTCTCTTGATAGATTGAAAATGCTCAACGGTTGGGGCTTTAAGATACTGACTTGCCAAATTTACAGCTAAAGAAATATCAGGCAGAGTGATGGTCAAATACTGCAATGCACCGACAATAGATTTGTAGAGTGTAATGTCGGAGAAAGGGTCGCCGGTCTACGATAAAGTGAGACCATGAGGGAGGGGCGTGCCGACAGGTTTGGCCTCCAGTAGATCAGTTCGTGCGAAAATATCCCGTGCGTACTTTGCTTGTGATAATAGGAGTCCGTCGTTCAAATGTGTTACCTCTAAACCAAGAAAATAACTAAGTTGGCCGATGTCCTTGATCGCGAATTCAGAGTGAAGACGAGTGATGAAATTCGAAATAAGTGTTGAGCTGCTCCCTGTAAGAATTATGTCATCGACATAAACTAATAGATAAAGCCAAATCGACCCACACAAGTAAATAAACAAGGATGTATTAGATTTGCTGCAAGTAAAGCCCGCCGATAGGAGAAAAGAACTAAGACATTGGAACCATGCTCGCAGCGCTTGTTTGAGACCGTATAAATCTTTCTTCAGGCGAGATACATGATTTGGAAACCGCGGATCAACGAAGCCTGGAGGTTGGTGCATATAGACAGGCGAGGTAAGAAGGCCATTGAGATTAAAGCAAAATTATAGTGGATTTGAGACACCTCAATTACAACGACCAGTGAGATTATCAGGTCCGAATATCTCTTTACCTGATGATTATATAGATCAGGATAAGGGGACGTCAACTGGTGATGGTGATGATGATGATTGTTGAGATTCCATTTACAGATAAACGGAGTCCTCAGAATTGATTAAGAGATAACAAATTACAACAAGAAAAATTAATGGCAAAAGATGAAATAAAAGATAAATCACAGCAAAATTGAGAAGATGATCACAAGATAAGGGAAAGATCCGAATTTATATTCAGAGTTCCAGAGCAATTTTGGCGCGTTACAGCGTGAATTTTACAGTGGAAAATAAGGTAGTAAAAATGAGCTCCTAACCCCTATTTATATAGACAGGATAGGGGGAGAATACTTGTGAAAGCCCCAGCTATCGGCGAGCTCGTGCTCACCGCAATTTTTGGAGTGGCTTCGTGTTTTTCGGGGTCGGTTAGGGTTTCCAACGGTCGTGCGCCGTCGGGCTTCTTTGGGACGCTGGGTCCTCCTCACCACCGACCCTCAAATGTGGTCGGTGTCGAGGAGCTTTAGGGGTCGGAGTCGATCCTTTGCCTTAGGTGATTTAGAGTCTTCCCTACTGCAAAATAATTTAAAATAATATCAATTTATATGAGGTGGAATATAAATTATATTTTAAAATAAATTAAATTTGATAATTAATTGACCTGAGTTGTGGCATGTAGACGTGTACCATTTTTTCTCATTTCAATCTCATTAATTAAGGAGTTTAATTGATATTATAATTCGAAAAAAAATATATGTAAAAAGAAATACATATATATATATTTACATCTCGAGATATTATATATATTTTTTGCAAAATTTATATAGATTTAAAATTTGATATGTTGGTCCCGGTTTTATGAAAGTAGAAATAATATGCACAACGGAAATTGAATTTTTGTTTGTTCAGTAAGCTTGCACTTATCCAAGCTGAGGGTGACATGTCAATTTTGTTTGTCAAATCTATAGTTGAGGTGCTTAAAGTCAAGTATGCTTAATGTCTGTATTCGAAGTATACTACAACACTTGAGTGTTGAGTTTTAAATAAAGGTACACTGACATAATGAAAGAAAGCAGTAAATGACAAAGGATTTATAGTGGTTCGGATGAAAATGTCCTACGTCCACTCTTCAGACTCAAGTTTGGTAATCCACTAAGCTTGGAACTTTACAAGTGCTCCTACGATCTATTGCTTGCTGAAGAATGCCTAGTCCTTCAGTCCACAAGCGCACTCAGCTGGTCCTTGCTCGTTCTTCGCTTCGCAACTCCTTAGAGTGTGGACACACCACTTAGCCTCCTCATCGCTGGAATGTGGAGTTTATAGTTTCCCCAAAACTTTATCTCGGAGGCAGATTTCCTGTAAGAGTCAGAGTACATAACGTACTTGACTGTTATAATCTCTCTTGGAGAGAAATATTATCAAGAGATAACTAGTTCTGAGTCTCGTGTTCACTAGAGCGACACACGAAAAAGCTTTTAATAGCCTCGAACAATGAGTAGTAAGCTTGATAAAAATTTACTTTATAATAGCTTCGTTTATGTTCGGATTCGTAACTTCGTAATATTTTTCTATTGAAATCTCCAATATTTATAGCCGTAATGTAGAAGGTTTGAAATTAATGTCCATTAGGGATAAATTGGAAGATGTCTAATCGAATGTCTCTGTTGGCTGCTGCACTAGGCGGGTAGGTGATGCTTTTCCAGATGCTCGGCACTTGCTCCGCCTTTTTCTCACAGTGACAGTGACTATTCATCTTTGTGTCAGAATGACAGTATTTGTCAGTTTGAGGAATCTCGGACTGGTTGTCCAAGGTAACAAAACTTGGTGTTTTGTGCTTGCAGACTTTAAGGGATCTCCTATCCTTAAAGCATGTACTCTTCATTACGTTCCTCAAATGATCCTCTTTGTCTCTCTGCGCTGGGACCGGAACTTTGGAAATCCATGCTGGTGGCATCATACTTGCAACTCCATGCTGGTGACTTCATCCATCAGTTTATGCTTGGTCCCTATGCTGCTGGCAAGTTTGATGTACTGATTTGGACCATACTTGCTAGATCCATACTTGGACGAAATCCAAACATATCAGCTAGACTCATATTCTTCCGGACTTGTAAGTTCATCTCGAACCTTTGTCTGTTGAGTCTTTTGCGCATTCCAGACTGTTTAGCCAGTCTGGTCTTCAGATTAGTTTCAACTTACAATTCAATATTGATCATATACAAGATTTTATATTTTTAGACTATATTAAAACTATTTTGAGACAAACTAAGATGGCTTTAATATATACTTTACCCACCAAAATATAATAGCATAAAGAAATTTCTAACAAATTTCCTAACATGATATCATATTTATTTAAAAATATTGATATCATATCCCAAATCAGGAGTTTAGTGTTTTAACAAAAAAACAATAAATTAAATTAAATAAAAATTAATACATTTTTTTTGGGAATGTAATATATTTTTATATCTTTTTAGGAAAAAATGTAAAATTGACTATTCAAAGGAAAACTCAAATGTGAAGAATAATAGTTAAATAAAGGGTTTGCAATATTTTTTAGGTAAATAAGTTGATTAAAATGCAAAAATATTACTCTTTTCGTTCCATCTCAATTGTCCATTTTTTCTTTTTTGTCTGTCTCATTTAATTGTCCACTTACCTAAAATGGAAAATCAATACACACTCACTAATAAAATACTAATTTCTTCTATTTCCACTCGCATTGGTTATTGTGCCAAAAGCAAAGTGGACAATTCATCCGGGACTGAGGTAATTATTTTCACGTTGTTTCAAATGTTCCTTTGTAGATGGAAATTGTTAATAATATAAATCTTCCTTTTTTGTTGCATATTTCTTTATCATTAAGCAAGTATTACGATCACTACCAAAAAATCGTGTTTTTGTGATCGCAAAAAAATTTGCCACAAAATGGATATGCGACAGAATTTTCCCGTCGTAAATTAGTTTCCTTCAAAGAATAAATTTTAAACTTTTTTGAACCGGTCCGTCCAACCATCAAATTTGGTGGTCTGCGTCCAAGGGAGTTCGAACTCGGTACCTCCTCCACGCGTGCTGCGCACGTTCCCGCTGAACCAAACACAAATTTCATTCAATATACGTACTAAAAAATATACATATTAAAAAAGAAAGAATTTTGCGATGGATTTGCGACGGAATTTTCCGTCGCTAAAATTTGCAACAGAAAATTCCGTCACAATTCCGTCGCAAAATTTAAAACTTTATTCCATCGCAATCCCGTCGTTAGTCCGTCGCTATCCGTCGCAAATTTTCAAACTTTTTTTTGTAGATTATAATTTATATTACACGTAAAAGAAACCGCGTTGCAATTGGATGTTGTGAAATTAGTCATTTAATCGGTAAGATAAAAGTATATTAAACCACAATGCATTGACATAAAAATTGATTAAGGGTTGAATATATATATATATATTTTTACAATACCTTTCCGCCTAATTTAAATAACTACATGTTTTGTTTTAAAATAATATATAGATATAGATATAGATATAGATAATATATTAATTATATTAATACTTAATGGTAATATATCAAGAGTCAAAACCTTAAATAACCACTTCTACTATAAAAAAACCTTAAATAGCCACTTTTATATATACATTCAAGGAATAGCCATATTCCTAAATTGCCCCCACTTTTCACATATGGTTTCTACAAGGTCAAAAAATTAGTCAAATAATGTACAAAAATCCTACAAAATTGTGAATTTCTCGGTATTCATGTTTTTAGGTAAAAGGAGATCGGGTATTTTTTTTACAATTTGTAATTTGTATTTATTAATTTTTAATGTAATATAATGAATGTTTGTTTTTTAAATTAATTTGAATGACTTAAGTTTATAGTGTCATTATCTTATAAAACTATTATTATGATATAATTTTAATTTAATTATTGATATAAATATATTTAATTAATTAATTAAATTGTTCATTTCAAAAGAAAAAAATAAAAAAACAAAATTGGATAAAAATAACAAGTCGCAAATGGCAACTGTGTGATTTATTACTTCTTTTACTTCATTTCTTATTATTAATTTCATTATTTTTTTAAATTAAAAGCCACCGAAACACAATCGAATAGTGGGTGAATGAAATCGTAAACTATTTTTTAAGTCAAAGATCTTAATTTTACGTATTTTTTTTTATTTTAAAAAAAATTCAATCACAAGAAAAAAAACAAATGCAAAATCTATATCTTTTAATTTTTTAATCTATTTTTACAACTGTAATAGTTAAAGTGAAATTAATATTCAGTGCAATTCGTTAAATGTATTTTTTAGCAACTATTTTTTGTAAAAACGTGAACATGATTGGTAAAATTATAAACCATATAAATAACAGGGACATTTGTGTCAATATACTTTAATTTGGCTATTTTTTGAATGAATATATAATAGTGGCTATTTAAGGTTTTTTGATAGCCAAAATGGCTATTTTGATATATTTCCTCATATATCAATATCAATTGTTATCTTATTAACGAATAGAACTAATAATAAGGAAACAAAACAATCCAAATCTTAAAAAGATTTGAAAATCACTTACATTAACAGAATAGACCGAAGACGCACGCCATTAGAGAGATAAATTGTTTCAAACCCAAAATCTAGGTTTTTGAGTTGTACACTTTTGTAATTCTCGATAAAATTTATAGCATCCTCGATTTGAATATACACGCCAATTACATATCTCCACATCCTCTCTGAAATTTCTAGCATTCTTCGAGTTTTTTTGGCACCCGTTGTATAGGTGTGAAGTGTGTGCATGTTTTAATTCTTTTAAATTTGTTAAATCCATCAAATTATAAACTTAGATTAGTTTGATCATAAGCTGTGGAGATAGAAGTAAAAAGAAATTCTCTGAAGTTTTACATAATTTTCTGCTATCTTTCGTACTATCATGACTCATCTGTGTCTTTGTATGAAGTCTAGGCATTGATTAACGTGAAGATGAAGGAGATTTGGACAACCATGGCTTCCATTATGGGGGTGTGGGCCTTCGGCCAGAGCCTCCTCCATACCGCGATACCGCCGGAGCTCCGCTTCGCGTCCCGGAGATTCTTCCAAAGCATATTCAGCTATTATTCCTCCTACTGCTACTACTACATCAACGACATCGACGGCTTCGACACCAACGAGCTCTACAACGCCGTACAGCTGTACCTGAGCTCCTTCGCGTCCACCGCCGGCACCCACCTTAACCTCACCCGTGGCCGCAACTCCTCGTCCATCACCTTCGGCCTCTCCAACAACGACCGCATCATCGACTGCTACAAAGGCGCCACCGTGGAGTGGGAGCACGTTGTCACCCAGCGTCATCCCCAGGGCTTCTCTTGGCATTCGCTGCCGGAGGAGAAGCGGGGCTTCACTCTGCGGGTCAGGAAAAAGGACAAACACTTGGTGCTCAATTCCTACCTTGATTTTGTTACGGAAAAGGCTAAGGAATTACGACGGAAAAATCAGGATCGTCTTCTCTATACCAACTCTCGTGGCGGCTCAGTGGATTCCAGGGGTTGTGGTCAACCCTGGGAATCTGTGCCGTTCAAGCATCCCAGCACCTTCGACACATTGGCTATGGATCCCCTCAAGAAATCTGAAATCATGATCGATCTCTTGGATTTCGCTAATGGAGAATCGTTCTACCAGAAAACTGGGAGGGCGTGGAAAAGAGGCTATTTACTTTACGGGCCACCGGGGACCGGCAAGTCCAGCATGATCGCCGCCATGGCCAACTACCTCGGCTACGATATCTACGACCTTGAGTTAACCGAAGTTAACACCAATTCCGCGCTGCGGAAGCTCTTGATGAAGACTAGTTCTAAGTCGATTATAGTGATTGAGGACATCGATTGCTCCGTTAATTTGACCAACAGGGAAAAGAGCGCCGCCACGATGACCTCGCCGCCTGGCAAAAAAGGTGGGAACACGATTTCTCTCTCCGGCCTGCTGAATTTCACGGACGGGTTGTGGTCTTGCTGCGGGAGCGAGAGGATTTTCGTATTCACGACGAATCATATAGAGAAGCTGGATCCTGCATTGCTGAGGAGCGGAAGGATGGACATGCACATTCACATGAGCTACTGCTCCTTCCCGGCCCTCCATATTCTCTTGAAGAACTACTTGGGGTTGGACGAGACCGATCTAGATGCACAGACGGCGGAGGCATTCAAGGCGGTGATCGACGCGGCGGCGATGACGCCGGCCGATATCAGTGAGGTGCTGATCAAGAACCGGCACGACAAGTATAAGGCGGTGGAAGAATTGCTGGATACGCTCAAATTGAGGGCTGAGAGAAACCGGTCAAAATCGAATGTGAATGTAGAGGAGGATGAAGAGCAGGAGAAGGGGGCTTTGGAGACCCCTAAAGACGGCTCCGAACAACTGCAAGAAACCGACATTAAATGTGACACTGAAGAAGAAGATGATGAAGATGATGATGATCATCATTATGATGATGATGATGATTATGATTATGATGATGATGGGGAAATGCAATGATCATCTTTAGCACTGGTAAGAAATTAAGGCGGGTGATTATTTTTTTTGCTGCTTCTAAAACGCAATATTGATTTAATCGATATTTAAGACACTGGTGCAACTAGTATTCTCACTGTTCAACCTGCACGGTAGCAACAAATTGGAACTTGTTTCTTGCTTGATAACTTTTTATTATGCTTTATTTAACTAATTTGATAACTTTTTATTATGCTTTACTTAACTAATTGTATTCACTATCTAATTAAGATTCATAGCTCTGTGTCGGTATGCATGTGTATATCTAAGGATAATTTCATAGACAGCATATCGAAAAAAAATATTGACGTTTCACTCATGATTTATTGATTAGTGCCTGGTGGTGGTGAGTTGAAATTTCGGGGACTATTAATTCAGCATTCAGTGCTTTGCATAGGGTGAGCAAAATCGAATCCAAAATCACAAATTAAACTGAATAGTTGGGTTTCGGACAGCTTGGATCGGTTTGAAAACATATGCAATTCAGATTTGAGTTGAATTTTAGAAAATTTTTGAATTATTGGTTCGGTTTGAGTGCGGTTATAACCAAACTGAACTGAAATTTATATACATATAAATTAATAAACATTTGATATTTATTTATGTTACTATATATTCTATATTCTACATAAAATATAATATTTATTTTTACAAATTACAAAATATAAACGTAACAAACCAAACCCTATTATGTTACCATATGCATAAAATTGTGGATTTGAATTTGTGGATTGTGATTTTTTTTTCTTGCATTAAATTGTGTTAATTTAGCAATTTTTTGAGAAAATGCTAAGAATTTTAGGTTAAAACCGAAACCAAATGTTTCATTTCAGTTTCAGTATTTTCATTTGTGCGGTTTGGTTGATTTTTTGGAAATTTGCGGGTTTGCGGTTTTGCGAGTTTGGTTCAGTTTTCAATCAGAACCGCTCGTGGCTCGCCCCTAAGCTTGCACTCGGTGATCATGGAATTAGAACACATATTTTGATGAAATAATATTTTAAATATTTAAACTGATGAATCCATAAAAGGTTTTATTGAATCTCTTATTGGGCAATAGATATTTTATAAATTATTTACTATTTAGAAAATGATAAGAGAGAATAATATGTATAATGACACAAGGGAATCTTATAAATTAGTAAATATTAAAAACAATTCATAAGTTCCTTATGGATTAAGTCTATACTATGCAAATACATCAAGACCCAATATACGAGATGGGTATTTAAAGGTTCTCATCTCTCATGTCATCTTCTTCTACTTTGTAGAATATGTTACATACTAATTGCACACGTAGATGAAGTTTAACACCTACACCGTTTATGAAAGGCCTAGGTAATATTTAGACATCATTCAGGGGCTATCAATCTATTATTTGTTTTTTTCACATTTTGAATATCTAAGCATTACAATGAAAGATAAGTAAATTAAGGGTTAACTATATGTATGAAGTTATGAACACATCCCATACCAAAAATTGCAATTATTTTTAAAAAAAAGGTCGTGAACAGTTGAACTGAATGCGTGATTTCCAGGCTGCGCACCAAGCTGTACAATCATGTTTTTAACGTAAGAGCGATGCAGTAGTCGGATGAGTTCTTCCAGCTCGAAGCTTCAAACCATCTCTGCATATGCAAAGGGTCATCTCCGGAAAGTAGCATCAAAATTCAGAACAACTAGAAAGCCCTTACTAGTGAATGTATAAAAAACTAGCACTTATTCATCTTCATTTGGCGGAACCACTGAATGTCTACTAATACAATTGTTTGCCAGACTGTGAGAGAGGAACTCATTTATAACATAAGAAATGCATTTAAACTCACAATCCACCATAATGAAAACAGAACGTTCCCAATGCAGCATCAGGCATCTTCTAGATACAGCAGTCTCTGAAACATTCAGGCCAGTTCCTGTCTTATAATGAATACAATACAAAGAGAGTTTATTCTAGACACTAAGTATGAAATGCCTTCTGAGACTCAAATATGATCAACTGTGGTTGAAAGGCAGCAGAATTATAGTTATCTAAAGGTGTTTTTATTTTTTTTTTAACTACAAAACAAATTCAATAGATACAAACACATGTGATGCATCACACTCTCTGGTAAACAGATGAATCAAAGAAACTTAACAAATTCCATCATCTTGAAAGAAAACCATATATTAACAAATATAATCACATGTATCTTACCCAAAGTATGCTTTTTGTTGTTTAGAATTGATCATCGGCTCATAATGCAGAATGAGTCACTGTACAATGTAAGCCCTCCAATGTCATATTTCAAGCCACTTATCATCTATCAAATTCCAAAGAGCCCTTCTCTTCTAATCACAAACTCACATGAAGAATCTGGCAAATGGGGTGCAAAAACAACCCTTAAGAACCTCCTGGTCCGCACATTTTCAAGACTTCCACCTTCACCTCCCACTGTCTCCTCCTCTCTCCACATAAACAATCTAGTGTTTACACAATTCGCCCAAGACAGCCCCAAAGCCGCGCAAACTTTCCTCCCAGACGAGCACAAAAACGCAGCATTCCCAATCCTAGGGTTATCTGAAGACTCCATCACGTCCACAACTTGGTTAGTTAACACAACAGCCAGCCCAAATTTCCGCGCATACAACTTCAACTTTGACGATATCTTGAAAAATAAGCTTGATCTCCGCCTCAACTCAAGTGGGGTATTCTCAAACTCCCCCCGGAACAATGCCGCTATCGAGTCGATGACTATAAGCTTGATATTTAATTTGGGAACGAGAAGATCTAAGCGAGGCAATACATCGAGCAGGTGGTCGACGGAATGTAGGGGCTCAATGAAAATGCGATCCAAAGGGTTGTGCGGAAGGTGGGGTCTGTGAAAGGATAGTTGATGGAGGCGGCGGAAGGGGAACGGGAACTCGGAGTGGAGATAGAGGGAGGCCGCGGACAGGCCACCGCGAGAAAGAGGGAGCTCTACGGCGAGAAGAAGCTGCAGGGCGAGTTGCGTTTTTCCGGTGCCGCTTTCAGCGACGATTTCTGTGATGCTATTGCAAGGAACGCCGCCGTGGAGGAGGCGGTCGAGAACTGAGCAGCCAAGAGTGAGTTTGGGGGTTTGGGTAGGGGTAGGGCGGAGGAGGAGATCTTCTGGTTTCATGGTTTAAGCTTGGTATTAGTTTTGGCCGATAAATTCCAAAATCAAAAAATATATTTCCACATGCCCCCAATCAAACTAAGACTATCCAAAATAAATCATCAACAAATTTCACAGGTCTTAAATCGCAAAATTAATATAATTTTAATCGGTTGATTTATAATAAACAAAGTAGATGTATGTATATTTCTATGTAGTAAAATTTAAGTGTATCAATTTAGCGAAAAGCCGGATTAACCCAATCAAAATGCGGATTAGATAGGATTAAATTATTTTGATTGGAAAAAAATTTAGCACGAAACTGAGAGGCCTGAATTTGGAACCGGGTTGGCCCATGATAAGATTAATTTTTATATTAATATTTTTTTTATCGTAATTATATTATTAAAATCTACTACTAAATATATTTTAATTAAGTTTTATGTTATATGATTGTGTTTATTTCAAATAGTATTTAATAGATAGTTAAATTTATTTAATTATGAAGTTAAAATACATTCAAATTAATACGATAAAAAATAATGGATTTTTATGGATTCAGGACCCGAAAAATAGTTTAATTATCGATTCAGGATCAAAAAGATTAATTGTCAATTTAGATCACAAAAATTCTCAATCCAAGACCCGAAAGATAATTTAACTATCTTTTAGGTTCTGAATCGACAATTCTCCAAAAATAATATTTTAATATTTAAATTTATCAATAAATGAAGATTTGTGATGTGTTTTGGATTTTTTATAAGAGATAAGTAATAATTAATTTATCTTTTATTATTTAGAATATTACAAAGATAAAAACATATTTAATAATATAAAAAAAAGTAATTCATAAATTTGTTTGCCTAATGAGTTAATTAATCTGAAAATTAAATGATTGGGATTAAAGATATTTTAAAATCAACATAAAACCCGAAAGGTTAATTCAATTGACATCTTAGTAAAATCTAACTCGGATTTATAGTACAATATTATGGTGATGTTGTAGATAAATTGTAAATTTGAGTTCGGATGAATCACTCACATAATATTCGACCCATGAAAATGTGGAGAGATAAATCTGAATAAAATAAACTAGAACTTGTAGGCTTTTCATTTTCCTACTTGATAAAATTCCACTATTTTTTTTTGATAAAATTCCACTATTTGTGTTTTGTAGCAATCTGCCGAGCACCACTATATGCTCTAGATAAGCAACAGGGCATAAACTATGATACAAAATTCATAATAAATAAATGAAAGCATATAGAGAGAGGTTATTATACACTCTATCTTCTAGAATTCTAATTACATCATCATTGAAGACCACATTTTCCATACATGTATCTACGTATACGGGTGAGTTTTGTTTAATTTTAGAAATTAGTTGGCAAATCGGCAGGGTTAAGAGCGGGTAAGACAAGATTGAAGGGAAGAAAAATATTGTTTCATATCCTTCCAAAGGTTGTCTTATTCTTGGCTCCTTTGTTTTTATCATCAACACGCTAACAATGGATAATGTTAGAACATACTAAATAAGAATAAATCTTAGACCCTTGATTTTGATGGATGAATGGTCAAAATTGAATTTTTTAGATTGGTAGTTATTTATTTTTATGTGGGTGGTTAGACAATTTAATTTAATGATGCATAACATAATAACTAAACAAGCATAAAATATTAATCAATCGAGCATTTTTAGCATTTTAGCACAGGATCCGCTTCCTATATATATATAGAGGAGGGATCATGTAAAAATAATCCCCCTATGAGAAAAAAGAATGAATCGTGTCCATCAGATCTAAAAAAAATCAATGGTTGATATTGAATCAAGCAACAACTAAAACGCAATCAAGCAATAAAATAATCAAGCAACAATTAAAGCACAATCAAACAACAACCTGAATACAATCAAGCAATGTCGTAAATGCAATCAAGCATCTTGGTTTAATTTGAGAATCCATGTGGGGTCTTTAGATTGAGAAGTTTTAACTACTCTGAATTGAATATTCAAATTCATGATTAATATGTAATATATGATGATGGTATGATACTTATTAGCCCCTATACTAAAGTGTAAAAATAATCTGTTTTAGGAATTAATCACATTAACTTACTTCAAGATGATTCGGTTACATGTTTATACAATGCAAGAAAACTCTTAGAGGTTTAATACTTTGCAAGACAAATCTAAAGATTTAATTAGAATTAGACTTTATTTATTGTTTTATGAAAATAAAGAAAAATTAAGTAGATTAAAAACCAAACTAATCCTATTGGAATTAGGATATTAATCATATATAACAATAACTAGATAATTAATTATGAATTAAAATAACTAATCTGATCGCTCTTAATTAATAGAATTTCATTTAGAAATGATCAACTTCGTCTCATAGATATCCATAATTGTATTATATGCCTTCGACTTCAATCTAAAGAATAATTTTAATATTCTTCCTTGTTTGTCGGTATTCCTACCAAGATTTTTGTGTAATATTCGTGCATTGGAAATTACTAAGTATGCACGTAATCTAGAATGCATGATTTCTTCTTGTTCATGTTTTAATCGACGTTGACAAGACCATATATAGGACTTGTCAAAATATCACATTTATTTTCTAACATATATATATATATATATATATAAATATATATATATATATATATAATATGAAATGTAATAATATTGTAGAAAAAATAGGTTCGGTGATGGCATGTAAACCAGGTAATTAAATTCTCATATTTGAATTGCATTTCGATCTGGCATTACTAGTTCTATTTGCACATGTATTGTTTGGTTCAATTAAATTATAACGTGCATATATATATAATAATCCAATATATACGTACCTAATATTCTTATCCTTATTATATTGATCCGATAAAATGTCGATATCAACTTAACCAAGTTATTGTCTGTGTGCATCGCTAATGAATATCATCTACCATACTTTTAGATTGGTGTCCCTTAAGAGACCAAAAAGGGCATATGTCTTAACTTAGCATTCCTCTCGATATACTTAGCTAGCTATATGGCGTATTGCATTGCCCTATAAATTAAAATGACAAAAAGGTACAAATTTGCTACATAGTTTATACATCGGATTTTTATGTATGTTATAGGTGGGGATTATTTGACAGATGGAGAATCGTTAAACAGTGTCTATATAAAATTAAAACCAAAATTTTTAACATACTGAGCACTATCTTTATGAATCATAATATGTATGATATGTTATCAGTAATACAATCAATTATTCGCATATTAAAATATATATATATATATATATATACCTTAATATCCTAATGAAATATATAGATGTCGCACATGTATGTCACAACTCTAGCATTGAAAGGCAAGTTTGCATTTATTTTATTTTTGGCCCCCTGCCCTGGGCCATGAATGACAATATTCTAAGCAGAATCTTAAATTTGCCTAACTGTTTTCCCCCCTAATAATCGTGAAAACCATCAATAGTTTAAGCATAAATAAAATGTATAGATTCGATTACATTTAATATAAAAAAATTTAATTTGTAATATATATATACAAGCATGCGCAGATACGTACAAAAGCTTTAAAATTATAAATATACCCATATCATATGGCCATATACATGCATTGTAGCAATTATTATTTGTTTGAAATTAAATTAATGTTGGAAAGTCGTCTTCGTATAGTAAATGCTATACCAAAATTGTGGAGCGTGAGACTCACGTGACTGATCAAAGCTGCGGCACGAGCCCTATGGATGCCGTGACAGCCACACTGCTTGAATGATTTTTGCAACTCAACACCCTCAGCAGATCATGCCCCCAAGAGCTCCTCCGCCGGCACTCACCTCCCATTTCCACCATCCTCCGCCGCACCTGCCGGTTTTTCATGTCCTGGAGGTCCATTTCCGACGGAATTTTCACTAAGCCGAACATCAATCCGTACCACCTCGGCTTCGATGACTCCGACTTTGACTTCACCAACCCTTTCGAGACAGTGCTCCGGTGACTGTCCGACGCCTCCGATCTCATCACCATGCTTGAATTCCGCCGCAGCCTTTCCCGATCCAAAGAGCGGCTGCTACGCGTAAGCCTTTTGCTCGCGGGCAAAGAGTCGCAGTATCGTCGCGATAAATCCGCCGATTCGTAATCTTCGGACAGCGATCTGAGGATTTGATGATCGAAGAGTGGTTGCTGCTGATGCTGATGATGTCTGTACGGAACGAGCTTCCCGCAGTGAATTATGTCTTCCGCATGAGACATGTAATCGAAGTTGGTATCGCTGGAGAACTCGAAGGCATATTCCGACGTCTGCGACGATGACCGCCGGCGGTGATGAGTCATGGAAGAATCTTTGTTTCCCTCCGCCGTTTCGTCGCGATTTAGCGGGAAATCGCAAAGGGATAGCGCGTCTTCTTCTTCTTCTTCATATTCGCCTTCTTTGTTTGCTGCTTTGTTTTCTTGATCGTGAAGGCTGGCGAGATTATTCATTTGTTGTCGTTGATGAAGGATGTGGGTTAGAGTTCGGGGTAAGAGAAATGTATGTATATACATATATATATACAGCCTATATAGGTAGTGTTGGAGTAGATCCATGCTTCAATTATTTTTGTGATAAATAGAATTGAATTTTCTATATATCTTCGTTTTATCTTTTAATAAACGACCAATATAAAATATTAAAAACGAGGAAAAAAAACTCATTAATCGAATATAGTGATCAATTTTAAAAATTAATTACAATATAAACTACATTTTTAATACATAATCCAATTTATATCAGCGTATGTGTGTGGGAGTAAAGAGAGAAGAAAAGGAAGATGGACTGATCTGCACATGTTTCTAGAAGAAGAAATCGAGAAGTTGTGTTGGATATGTATGTTTACGATTAATATTTTTTTAAAGGAAATGGGTGGAGTATTTAATGAGAAAATGACAAAGATTTGTTTTCGGGTGAAGTGGAAAGTAATTTATCATTAATAGTTTGATTATTTGGTGGCTTATTGATGAGAGAGAGGGGTTGATTGAGTGTCTTGACCTGGATAAAGAAATAATTATTAGATTTTTTTTACTTTTATTTATTTAATGAATGCGATGCATTTATAAATAATGTGTAGTAGTGAATTAATAAATTGATTAATTGAGGATATTGGTAAATATCAAAATATAAAAAATATTGTAGTTGACGAAATTAATTAATATTTGGAATAGTCGATTTCCTTCTAGAAACGACAGTTCATAAAATAAGCAAATCTGAAAAGCATACGTCAGTGAAGGGTGTTTGTCTATTTAGGCAGACTTTATTTTTCATAGAGAGGTTGCACCCCAAATAATAATTAAAAAATAATAAGAATACCTGGAAAATATCATTTCCCTTTGCTAAGAGGCATTACGGGATTGGCCTATAGATAATTAAGCCATGTGGGACATTTAATTTGACTAGCAACTTGTTACATTTCATCACGTAAATGAAGAAGCTCGTGTTAAATTAATTTGAGTTGGTAGGAATTAATTAAGACCATTATTTTAGTATTTTCAACATAAATATATATCAGGGGTAACTATAAGCTGCGGGTAATATATATACCTAGATAATTGATTGAATAATAATAAACATAATATGTTAAATAGAAATGAACTTTATTTATTGAGTTTAATAAAATGAATAATTGTGATTAGAGGAATATATGAGATGTTAATGTAATCATTAATATTTTAGTTATTTAAACTAGCAATATATTGAGTTATATGAGTATTATTCGTGTCCTGTATCTCAATTTCCATTTGCTAAACAATTATCCTGCGATTAATTAATCATGAATGCAAATTAGGAAGGGAAAAAATATATTTTCCACATTTAAATTGTATATTCAATTTTTAAAAAAAAAGAAAAAAAGAAAAGGCATCATTTGCTAGTGCAGAGTATTTTTATGATAGACAAGCACCACTAGGAAATAAAACAATCATCATTATTGAAATAATCGTGCATCATGTATAGCAACTGGAATTCTGAATAAAATCAAGTTTCAATACTTTGTAAACAATTAGTGAATTTTTACTACGTATTTTTAAGGGATAGGTATATCATGTAGATTAATTATCATTCTTGGGTCAAACAAAAATCATTTTTTAACAAATCAAACATCATCTGCAATAACGACTAAAGCTTAAGTAGTGTTTGCTCTCATTATCGAGAATCACTATGTGTATGAGTTTGATAGTAAAAGAAATGAATATGAATTTTATTTTTTTTGGAATCATTCTCACTAATGTTTGGTGTATAAGATGAGTTGAGAATTATAATTTTCAACTTTGGTGATTATTTTTTAAGTTTGTAGGTATAAAAAATAATTCAAATATTTTATAAATAATAATTAATTTAATAAAAAGATAAAGAAAAATAAATCATATTAAAATATAAAATATAAATAAATAGTCTTATTTCCCTGTTTATTTTATAAAATATAAAATTAGGATATAAGATAAATGATTAATTTAATAAACTTATTATTATAATATATGTTGGGGGTCAGTAGGAAACGGTCCAACTACAGGTCCAAATATATGGCCCACATTGTTGTGCAGGAGAAAGGAGTGTATCAGTCCATGAAAATAGTTCGGAAATAAAGACTGTTCAACCAAGTGAGCCTGAATAAAAGCGGTTCGATTGAAGGGAGTTCGACTCAGCTGAGAAGCAATCTGACGTTTGAAGCTGAAGTAACGGATAGATCCAACGAGTTGCCCAACTGTCAAGAAGAGTCAATAAATGATGAGAAGTTATGATCGCGGAACTCCAGGAAACGGTTGGAAACGTGCATCGTAACAGTCGCGGTAGACCAGAAGCTCATTAATGCTGCCTGACGAAAATATAGGAAATCGTAGGCATCTCATAAGTCCCTATAAATACCTCTTTGTAAGTCGATTTTTTGACATCCAAGCTAACATATACAGAAATCATATTGTATTGATTTGGAGAAGCGAAAGCATTGTAACTTCTATTGAAAGGAAGGGAATTCGAGCTGGTTAGAGGGATAGCTAGTTCAGTTCAAGCTTGTATTGCAAGTTGATTTGACTTTACTTCTGTTTACTTATTTACTCTCAATTGTTATCTGGCAATTTCTATTACTATTTTCGTAAAAGTTCCTAGGGCCTTGTTTCTTAACAAAAGTACTCTCAACAATATATTAAAAGGAATAATATATAATTATAATAATATACATGTTAGGAAGCATACCTACCTACTTGTTATTTTGATGTGTAAAAAATGTTGTATATAAACCACCAAGTTAGGAGTGTCTCTAGATTAGCTTAGTTCACAAACTTGTATAGTCCTGTTAGGATATATCGAGTTGTAACAGAACCGACAAAGCTGATCGAGACAAACTGGATGGAAATACAAAGCCTCAGTTTGGATCGTGTGGAGTATAGAGAGACCAGATACTAGTTTGGAGCGATGACTCAGAGGGACTGTCGGACGACACCAGCTGGGATCACCTCCAATTTACAAAGTCAGTTCCTACTCGCATGAAGAGACAAAGAGAACTTCAGAGGAATCACCGAAGATCAATCTTTAAGTTTAGAGATTTATTAAACACTGATGAAGCACCAACTAATTAAAATTCCTCGGACTTGTAGAGCCGTTCTCACACAAAAGCAGAATGTCGACATCCTGTGTCAAAAAATGACGTAGCAGGTACCGAACTCAGGAAAAGCTCCCTGCTATAACACCCCCTACTGGCCTTCCCAAGATTTCGAGTGCATTACAGGTGGTTGGGGTACTTTTCTCAGTGGAAGACTTAGAAATGATAAATCAAATAATACAAACATTTATTCAAACTTAAACATCTCTTTCATTAAATCGAATAACAGAAACATAATAGTTCAAAAAGCTTTCAAAGTTTAATAAGAACCGAAACAGAGATTTTTATCCAAAAGTATTCAAGTAAAACATAGTTTATTGTTCAAAAGAGTTTACATTCAAAAGATTTGGAAGGATGGTGTATCAGAGGTTCATCACAGCGAAGTGTCACGTGGCAGACATTTGCATGTGAATATGCACATCTCATGTTTTAGCTCGAACTGATGACCTACTATACTTCCTAGACCACCGCCTCTTTCATCCTCGCCATTAGCCTGTACATTTTAGAAATAATAACAGGGGCTGATATACCTGGTTAGATTCTCACTTAACACATCTCTCTGGAAATCCACGAATTACCAGAGGACATAATATAACACACAAAACTTTTTGGCATAGATTCAACTTTAAAACAAATCATTTTCATATTTTTCAAAAAACGGAGCTCACAACTCAAAATGGCATGTAAGATTACATAAAATAGTCCCCACCTTTTATGCTTACAGATGTGTCGACTATGGATGTAGAAGCCTAGCTTTCAAAGCTCCTCAGCTGATATTCCTTCAATCACTATTACCATAACATAACAATCACGTGGATATTCTATCTCAAACAATCAGCCCATAGCCGATGTTATACCACACTCCAATCATATGACTGGCAAGCTAGACTGGCACAACTCAATTGATCATGGTCCCCCATGTTAACCTTCCTTGGTTAATAGATTAATTCAACAAACACACGTTTATATACTAAACAGCTCAACTCATAATCCACGTTGCATTAATCAATTCGAAATAATTTACGCTCAATTACGTACCTAATTTGATTACATATTTACAATATTTATATATATTTGGAATGTCGTTACATTAAATTGACTTAATTAAAAAGTTAATTGAACAAGATCCGCAAATACAAAGATAAGTTAGTACAAAATATAATAAATAAATAATTAATGAAAGTTTAATATATACATATATATATATATATATATGTTTACGAAAAGATAGAAAAAAATTACTTAATTTTTTAATATATACGTATGTATATACATATATATTTTCGAGAGAGAGAGAAACGACGACCACATCTCTCCCTCCGGCCAGCCTTTCTGGCCGTTCCGACCCCCAAGACCCACCACCACGAGTTCATGTATATGCTAGGATCTCAATGACATGAAAAACATGCTCTGAAACGGAAGAATTTTGTCGGAAAAAGCTTGAGAAAAGTTACTGGCAAAAATGGAGGTTGGCAGGCAGGTGGAGCTTTTCCGGCAATGGGGGTGGTTCGAATTTGGTATCAAAATGCTCCTAACAACATAAGAAATACACATACATAAACCAAATTCAGATTCATCGTCCAATTCGACGAGTTTCATGACTCTATCGAATTTTACAATAATTTCGATGGCTTACCTTCGGAAGCCGATATCTCAGCCATTTCTCAACGAAATTGGTTGATTCCAAAGCCTATAGATTCCTTGTCACGCATGATAGCCACAGAACTCACTTTTGTGACGATCAGCGGTCTGTGGAGACGGAAGGATGGCAACAAAGATGGTTGCGTGATGGTGAGTGGTGCGGGCGTTTGAAATTTGCAAATGAGAGTAAATTATCTTCAAACTTTTGTTTTCAATTCTTGGTTGTAATGGTTATCTTGTACAATTATGATATCCACCGCCAAACCACCCACGCACCTCGCAGATTCATCATGGCTGTTGCGTGGCAATTCTTCGTGATAAAGAATTGACACGCAGTGTATTTGCGGGTATTTTTACACCGCTAATTAACATCGTGGTTCCTAATTAGACACACATTATCACAATTGATTATGAAAATCTACGGTATTGCTTAATCAAGCAAGTCCTACTTGATGAAATTTTATAATTTTTGGAACGGTCAAAAATTGACTCCGAATTCAAAATAATTCCAAAATTCACCATTTGCTCCACGGGTCTCGAAATATCGTTCCAATCATTTGCCAATCCTTGTTACTTCATTTTCTAGCATACCCTAGCTCAAAAATTCTGGGCGCGAGATATAAATTTAAAAGCTATTATTTTCCTTTATAAAATAATTGGTTGCATTTAAACACAATCAACGTAAAATGTGGTTGTATGACCACTTACTTTTTCTCAAAACAAACTCATCTGTATATTTCATGCAAGAAACGAACTTGCATATTCTCTCGGGTTTAAATTTCCGTCTCAAAATGCATTTAAAATAATAATTTCTAAATTTCAATTTTATTTGTATAATTAATTAAGCATAATCCCGCTTAATTAAGCTCGGGATATTACACCTGCTCTCGTAAAAAATGAGATGCATCAGATTGGACATTACTCAGATGTATCTAAACGACTACAATTTGAATTACTCACACTTCGTAAATATATATACATGAAGTACTTAGAGCAATTCATATAGAAAAGAAGAAAAAAACACCAACACTCTGCTCAATTAAAAACTCGACTATTTCTATCATCAAGGCTATCTCTAAGCCTTCCATGTGTCATTTATTGAACACGAGACTTGCAGCTTCTTAGCTCGAGTTATTCTATTGGTATTTTTTCTCTCCTAGAAAGAATACAATTGTCATTGCAGATCTCCAACAGTGATTCTTACGGGCTTCTAGCCGATCAATTCGATAGTTCGAGATGAACTATAAAGCTCTCAACTCCGGAGAAGGAGGTTGCATGGTGTGCTCACACTCCAAATCTGCGAAGCCGAATGAACTAGAGGTCTTGGCTAGTGAGCTAGTAGACTAGTAGACACTGACATCTACCGGCTAGCGATAGATTGTGAGACTTATCTGTAACGAAAGCTTATTAAATTTCCTGACTAAGGTCTGAAGAGAGGACTTTGGACTTTATATGCACCGAACCTCTATAAATTTCTTGCATTTTACTGCTTTCTCATATTTTTCTGCAAGGTTTTTAAATCTCAACACACTTTAGTGTTGAAGTATATTCTAACTGAGCAATAATCTCACTGGTCGCTGACAAAGTGTTTTTTGAAACACAAACTGGTGGTGCCAGTTTGTGAGTGTCAGTTTTGATCAAATTTCCATTGCACGCTATACATACTCTGATCTCGGGACCAATAATATAATATATTAAAAATAATAAAAAATATAATTAATTATAAAATAAAGTGAAATAAAAAACAAGGAATAAATAATTTTGGTAAGACTTGGTAATGAGAATGAAACCCACCACTGTGGAAGTTTTTGTGATTTTCAAGTATTTGAGTATCAATGCCATTTTCTTTATTCACATACCCTTCAACCAAACCACAAGTTTCAAAATCATTTCATTCTCTTATTCCGAAACCAACCAATAAGTTTCAATACTTTAAATCACCAATTATTGATTTTAGTAAGATATAGTAAAATATGCATACTTTATCACCATTATCGAATTAAATAGGCAAAAAATTTAAGTTAAACAAGCATCATTTATTCATGAAAATAGGCCTACCCAAAACCCAAACTAGGTAGACACATGAAACCAAAACCTAGGGCTGTCAATTTCTGACACGACACGATAACCCGACACGAACACGCACGATAAAAATGTGTTAGTGACACGCCTTAATGGGTTCGTGTCGTTATCGTGTCAACCCAATAACAACACGAAATTTTCGTGTCGTGTTCGTGTCGGGTTCGTGTCGGATTCGTGTTATCCGTTAAATTAACGTGTTTCGTGTCGTGTTCGTGTCACCTGTTACCCATTAAAAAATTAATTAATAATATTATTATTTTATTATTATAATTCCTAACCTAACAAAATATCACACACCTCACGTCCTCACCTCACACTTCAGAATTCACCCCCGCCGCTAAGCCCTAAGGTCTCCACCATCCGCTTCCCCAGCCACACCTCCCGCCGCGTCGCCCACCGCCACCCCCCTTCGAAGCCCACCACTCCGGCTCCCGTCTCAACTCATCCGGCTTCCGCCCCCGTCTCAACTCCCCCTGCTGCATCCCCTGTATCAACTATCAACCCACCCAACTTCAGCCCCCGTCGGCAGCACTCCACCGGCGCCAGTGAGCTCGCCCCCAGCTTCCGCTCCAGTGAGCTCACATTTCCTTTTTTTTTTTTAATTGTTGTTTGCCCCCTTTTCAATTTTTTTTCTCTTATCTTTTTCTCTCTTTGCCTATGTTTTCGAGTCGCGCAATTTTTTTCTTTGCGAGTTAAAGTTGGAATATTTTATTATTTAGAGTATGAATTCCTGAACACAACGCGGTGCTGAATCATTATTAAGTCATGCTGGGCTGATGTTATTGCTAAGTCAAGAATTGCTGCCAATTTTTTGAGATGTCTTTGTTTTCATCTTGGTTTATGTTAGTAGTCGTTGAGATCAAATTTTCTCAAGCTGGCAATCTGAATCATGCGTATGGTGTTATTTGTTGTAGCATATGGATTCAATCGTTCCCAGGGGATCCTTTAATAAGCTAAAATTAGTTGAAGCATCATTTTAAAAAAAAAAAAAAAAAAGTTAAAGCACTGCGAATATCGTGTAGCTGTTTTGAGGTGAAACAGGGCATTAAAGTTAAAGCATTCACTATTCACTTTTAATTCCATCACACAAGATTTACTCCATAATGATTTTGATGTGGATAAATGACCTCAAAGGCTCAAACGTATGTGCTGTTTAATTATTTTTTTCTTTAATTGTTAGTTTATAATTATAAATTTGACAAATTTTCAGATTTATGGACTCCAATATGGCGAGTGTTGGCAATAGCATTGGTGAAACTCAAAGCAGCAATCTGGAGATTCTAGACAATCCTGACGACATTAACAAAATTGTTGCAATGCAGAAGAACAAACGTAAACAAAGGTCAAATGTGTGGGAACATTTTCATATTACTGATAAAACTTCTGATGGTATGAGAACATGTAGATGCAAATATTGTGGGCATGTTTATAATAAGGTTTCAAGTAAGCATGGAACTGGAAACTTGCATCGTCATGTATCTAATTGTCCTAGAAAACAATCACGTGATGTTGGTCATATGTTGTCTCAGTCTGATTCTCGTATATCTAAATTTGATAATGAGAAATTTAGGGAGTTGTTGACTTCTGCTGTGATTAAGCATGATTTGCCGTTTCGATTTGTTGAATATGAGGGTATTAGAGCTGTTTTTGAGTACCTTCAATGGGATGCAAAAACAATCAGTAGAAACACATTGAAATCTGATATCTTGAAAATGTATGAGATGGAGAAGTTGAAGGTTAGATCTATCTTAAAAGATGTACCTGGTAGGATTTGCTTAACATCAGATTGTTGGACTTCACTTACTACTGATGGTTACATCTCTCTTACATGTCACTATATTGATGAGGGTTGGGTTTTGCAAAAGAAGGTGTTAAACTTTTCTCTTATGCCAGCTCCCCATACCGGTGTTGCATTAGCGAATAAATTGTGTTTTCTGCTATCTGAATGGGGCATTGAGAATAAGATATTTTCATTGACTTTGGATAATGCATCTTCAAATAAGGTGTCTGTTGACTTACTCCAATCTCAATTAGTTTTGAATAATGCACTTCTTTGTGAGGGTGAGTTTTTCCATATCCGTTGCTGTGCTCATATAATCAACTTAGTTGTTCAAGATGGATTGAAAGATGTTGATGTTGTTGTAGAAAAGATTCGTGATAGTGTCAAGTATGTGAAATCTTCACAGATGAGGAAACAAAAGTTTAGAGAATGTATAAGTAAGGTGTCATTGTGTGGGAAGAGGGGGTTGAGGCAAGATGTGCCTACTAGATGGAATTCCACATTTTTGATGCTTGATAGTGCTTTGTATTACAAGAAGGCTTTGATGAATTTTCAAATGAGTGATCCAAGCTACAAGCATTGTCCTTCTACAGTTGAGTGGGAGAGAGTAGAAAAGATTCGGGGCTTCCTAGGTTTGTTTTATGACATCACTAATTTATTTTCTGGAAGTAAGTATCCCACATCAAACTTATACTTTCGCCCGATTGTTATGTGCTATGCTTTTTTGAAAAAAAGCTTGGATGATGAAAATGCATGGATAAAGAAAATGGCTTGTGTGATGCTTGAGAAGTTTGAGAAGTATTGGGCAGATTTTAGTATGATCTTAACTATGGCAGCTATTTTTGATCCACGTTATAAGCTACAATTTGTGGATTTCTCGTACAAGAAGGTTTATGGGGCTGGGTCTTCTAAGTTCTTGCAATTTAAAGAGAAGTTGGATATTCTTTTTAGAGAGTATGCTAAGATTTCTACAAATTGTGAGAATGAAGAGAATGCATCCACATGTACTAAGAGTAGCTTCCCAAATGAAATAGACGAAGAAATGATGGAGGTAATTATATTATATGCAATTATATTTTGTGATTGAGTTGCATTGTCTGCTTGTCCCACCAACATTGTTTTGCAGGAGTTTTCTGCTTTGGATGAAGAGTTTGGGATGAGCCAACAAATGTCACAATTGGATCGCTATTTGGAAGAACCAAGGATGGATGTCAAATCCAATTTGGATATTCTTGCATATTGGAAAGGGAACCAATATAAGTATCCTCAAGTTGCTGCAATGGCTCGTGATATTTTAAGCATTCCAATAACCACTGTGAGTTCAGAATCTGTTTTTAGTGTTGGTTCTAGAGTTCTTGATCAATATCGGAGTTCTCTTAATCCATCTACTGTGGAAGCAATTATTTGCACTAGAGATTGGATATTTAACAAAAAAGGTATTCATTTTTATCAATTATTTCTAATATTTATCTTACATTTATTGATATAATTTGATATTTTTGTTGTTTATTCTTATTTGCAACTTGTAGGCTTCAATGAAGATGTATCAACCGATGACTTAATTGGCGACACTGACACATTGAGTTTGAATGTTGATGAAAGTCCTCTAACTACATCTGAAGCATCTTCAATGGCCTAAGTTTGTAGTCATCAATAGCCAATTCGGAAGTTTGACTATCGTATTACATTAAAATTTTAGCTAATCAACTAATTTCTTAATAATTCAAAGGTTTAACAACCGCATTAGATAAAAATCTTATTTTTTCATATTTAATTTTTATTTTCGAAAATAAAATAAATTAAAAAATAAAATTAATTTAGTCCGGTAGTATAAGCAGCGAATAATTTTTTTGTAATTTTGTTTCATTCAAAATTTATCAAAAAATATTAAAAAATAAAATTAATGTAGTTCGGTAGTATAAGTACCGAATTAAACTTTTTTAAAAAAATTTTTTGTTCGAGATTAATCAAAAAATATTAAAAAATAAAATTAATGTAGTTCGGTAGTATAACAACATATACTGCCACGTTGTTTTTTCGTTGATACAACGCAAAACAACATATACTGCCACGTTGTTCCCGCTTTGATGTGGATCGAGACTTGAGTTGAGGTAGTGCTCTCCTGGCATTTTATACCGCAATTTATGTAAAGCCTCATTGATTGGAAAAAAAAATCAAGAGTTTGGCGGATGTTTGATTCTGTTACAGGTAGCATTATTAATCAATTTTTTTATTAATAAGTTATGTGAATACTATTTTTACTTTTAATTTTTATCCATTTCATTATGTCTAGATTTGGGCTTGGGAGATGATTATTTCAACCCGACCCACTATACTGGATCTTATTCCCCCCAACCAAATGATGGTCTAATTGGAGCAAGGTAAATATTTGTTATTGATTTTAAAATTATTTGTAATTAATTAATCTTATTAACTTATACTCAAATGCCTTCCAGATAGTCACACTCTAAAAGCAAGTTGCACGTGGCGAAACACGTGCTCTAGGCGTATCGCTCACAATTGACGATGTTACGCGATGATGAGTTAAATAAAATCTAAGATTTTAATTATTTAATTTTATTACTTCAATTTTTGAATATATTAATTAATATTGTAGTAAATGCAATTTGTTTTTGCGTCATACTCCGTTGAGGACCCTGAGGTTTCTTAGATTTCTTCTACATTTCTTATATGTTTTGAGGTTTGCGAGGGTCACTATTCGAACCGTGTCACTAGATAGTTCGGTTTTATAGAGATGATTCCTGATTCAAGCCTTCTTATGATAGAAGAAGATCTCGAAGAACTACATGGTAAAAGGCGAACAAGCAAATCTTACAATGGGAGTAACAAACTTACATCGTACATCAATTATTGGAATCATAGAGATGAACATGTGTACATTGCTGGTGAGCAAATTGTGGCGTGGAGGCCCTAGAGTCTTCCCTGATTATATTTATTGGTTCTTAACTTGAACCTTGAAATTTGTGGCTAATCCAAATTCAGGCTGATGTGATTAGTGACATGACAGAATTGATTCGCGGAGGAGCTTCTTTGTGCCACAGTGATCCAATAATAACCTCAATTTTCAATCAGATCGTGCAGTTAGGGGATGAGGAATACGAGCTAGGAGACTTGAACATCCTGTAGTCCAACCAACACAATCAATTTCACAAGTGAATCTCTCACAACAACCTCAAAGACCTGGAGCAACACAGGAAAGAGGTGCACGAAGAGAGTCCAAACAACGCGTTGGTGCTCATGAGGTGCTGCATACTGAGGTGGAAGAGGAAGAGGAAGATCACGAGGTTCAATCCACTCCATCTGATCATGCCACAAATGACTTCATATTTCACACTCCTACTTTGACAGGTGATAATATTTTTTTATTATAATGTTTACCTTCATTTTTATTTTTTCTAACTTATATTAATTTAGAACTAGAAAATCAAGGTGCTGGACCTTTCCAATCTACTCCTAAAGGTAGAGGTCACCGTGAGAAAGTGCTTCTTTAAAGAGAAGACGGGGGCACAATGAGGATTTTACTAGTCCATGATTTTGTTGTACTTATTTTTTTCTTTGTTGATAGTTTTGCTATTTTTGTTTTGAGATGGTCATTGGTTATTTTCATATTATATTGTTGAATTATGATTTTGTAGATTTTTCACTTGTGACGTGGATAGACTTAAGCTGATGTTGGTTTTGTCGATGGACAGATTGTACAAGTTTTCGTGTTGGTTGGTCTTGGTTGTACTTATTTTGTTCCTGCCCAGGTTCTGTTGAGGTCATGCCAAAATTTTGATTCATGGTATTTGTAAATGGACAAGATTTAATATAAATGTGAATGTAACAATTATTAATATTATTATTTTAATGTTAGTTAACCAATTCAAAGGGGTTAATTAATAATTTTTAAATTTTAATTATTCAAATATTATAAAAATAATAAAAAATAAATTTAATTATTTATTTGAATATAATTATACATCTGATTGACATATTTGAATTGATGTAATGACAGTAATTTGGTAGTTAAAAACAAAGTAATTCGGAAGTTTAACTACCGAATTGTTGTTAATTGTGATTGTCCCTAATCAAACTTAATTTAAATTGATAAACAAAATTGATTCGGAAGTTTGACTTCCGAAATGATAGAAAATTAAAGTAATTCGGCAGTTTAACTATCAAATTGGCTATTGGTGTCTACAAAAAGAAGTCAACGACTTTAGTGTCTATTAGCTAGGGTTAGGGCTATATAGTTATTTAATTATGTACGGAGTGTGTGCAGAGTGTGTAGTGCATGCAGTGTGTGAGAGAGTGTGAGTGCAACACGGGTAAAAAATCAATGGTCAACATGAAAGGGTGTGGGTGCGATCCGAGGGGAACGAGTGCGACCGAGAGCGATCTAAGCTTGAATTTTTTTAAAAAATTATAGTATAAAAATATTGGTCGACCCGGGAGAGATCGAGTGTGACTTAAATATTATTTTAAATTCTAAATTTTGAGTAAAACATTTAAAATATATATTTTCATGTTTCAATTTATCAACAACCTAAAAATCATTGCTTGATTAAGCATTTTAATAAATCCCAATTAAAAATATGTACTTTTGATCATATTTGATATGTGTTGATAAAAGTGGCTGAAATCATTATGTATTTTATAAAATTGGTTATATTAAATAATTAAGACTTAATATTATATTAATCACATCAAAATTAAAATTATTTGATTATTTACCCTTTTCAATTATACATATGTTTAAATAATTGATGAACTTAAAATGTTAATTGTAGATAAATGGAGGATGATAAAATATTTTTATTTAACATTAAAAGTTTTTATTATGAAATTTCAGCCCTCTATACAAAACATTATCGCTTTGTTCATAATTTTCACTTGCGTTAATTTAACATTTCACGTTGCTAAATTTTTTCTTCCGTCTTGAATTAGACCAATAGTTTGCACATATATTTAGCAACACAATAATTCGTATTGTATCTGAAAAAATTTCAATAATTTATAATATATTTATACATTTGAAAATAAAAATTGATGTTGGAAATTAAGATAGATTGCAACTTCTCTTTAAGACTACCTTACGGCAACCGCAATTGTGGTCGGTTGCCTCCGCGTAGGCTATAAGGCAAAAAAAAAAAATCATCTCTCCCTCTCCAAATCAACCAATCGCAGTTCCCATTCAGTTCCATTCCAACCGTGCGGGCCCCATCACCTTTTTTATTTTTATTTTTTGTTTTTAACCAATTAGAACTGGACATGTATATTGTTTATATTTTTTGTAAAGAATAATATGAAATTGATATATGTTTTATATAATATCATAAAAATAAATAAATAATAAACCAAAATTCATCATTTTTTTCTCTACAAATAGAGACCAATTTTGATATATTTATTTTTTGGTTTTAAATTAATATATATACTAAATCATATTCATTGATCTACACCATTCATAAAAAATAATCAATACGAACCGTTCGTAGAAAGCACAATCTATGTCAATTTGATATCCACCATTCATCAAAAGCAATCAATCTCAATCATTCGTATAAAGCACAATCCATGTCAAATTATTTTCACACATACCAAAATCAATTATTTTCCTCTATAAATAGAATTCACATTTTATAACATTAAGTCACTGCAATCAAAACCTTCTCCTTATCCAAATTATCATTCGACCCAAACCTTTTGCATTCTCCAAAAAATATCGTCAAGTGCTAATTTTAATGATGGTTAACATTCTAACTTCGATAATGAGGTTGATGAATGACTTGGACGTCATATTTTAAAAAATCAACAAATTGACCTCATGATCGAGGATGTGGCTTTTTGTGTTCCTACTTTATCCCTACAACTTAGTCATTCACATTCACGGCGTTTCATTGAACAACAACGTGAGAAGGGCCACGAAGGGATGTTCGAGCAATACTTTTCAGATGATCCAATATATTCTCCAGAAGTTTTCGCACAAGGTTTCGTATGCAGAAATCATTATTCGAACGAATAATGACTAAACTCGTTGCTACAGATCCATTTTTTCAACAAAGATGTGATGTTGCTGGTCGATTTGGTATGTCCTCTATTAAAAAATGTACTGCTGCATTAAGAGTTTTGGCATATGGCACAGGGGCTGATTTGCATGATGAATACCTTCGAATGAGCGCACAAACTATTAGAAAATCTATTGAAAATTTTGTTGAATGTGTGATTTCCAATTCCGGCGATGAATACCTCAGAAGGCCAAATGAAAGAGACATATCATATTTGTTACAAATCAGTGAACAACGAGGTTTCCCAGGTATGTTAGGCAGTATTGACTGCATGCATTGGGAGTGGAAAATTGTCCTTCTAGAAGGGCAGGACAATTTACAGGAAGAAATGGTAAGACAACAATCATTTTAAAAGTTGTTGCAACTTGCATCACAAGACTTATGGATTTGGGATGTCTTTTTTGAACTTCGGGGTCCAGAAATGATATCAACGTAGTTGAACAATCTTCTATTTTCAATGATATCTTAGAGGGTTGAGCACCAAAGGTTAGTTATATTGTCAATGGTCACGAAGAAAATATGGAATATTATCTAACTGATGGTATATATCCTCCTTGGACAACATTTGTTAAATCAATCAACCATCCACAAATTAGGAAGCACCAACTATTTGCTCAATAACAAGAAGCAGCTCGTAAAGACGTCGAGCGAGCATTTGGTGTTTTGCAAGCTCATTTCCATTTCATCAAACGACCATGTCTTCTATGGGATCGTGATATGATGGGCAAAATAATGCTTGCTTGCATCATTATGCACAATATGATAGTGGAAGATGAGAGACACACATACCTAAATTATTGTGATCCTACAAAGTTTATGGAGATTAGAATGTTCAACCCTGAAAGTGGAGATCTTGATGATGATCCCAATTTTGGATTCTCTACAGAACGGATTGCAAATCTATCTAGATATATGAGAAATAGGTCACAACTTCGTAACAAGGAAGCTCATTTTGCTCTGAAAAATTACTTGGTCGAACCTATTTGGCAAAAGTTTGGTCGCGAGAATTAGATTTAACTTTGTTTGTCAAATTGTATTTTCAGTATTGTAATTTATATAATTTCTAGTGTTTGAAGTATACTTTGTTTGTCAAATTGTATTTCCAGTATTGTAATTTATGTATTTTTAGTGTTTGAAGTATTTTCACTTTGTTTGTCAAATTGTATTTCTTGTATTATAATTTATGTAATTTCTAACAACCATTCATATATACCATTCCTTCCTAACCACCATTTCTTCACAACTACCACTCATAGCTACCATTCCTTCCTATCCACCATTCCAAGCTACCATTCTTTTCTAACCACCATTCCTTCCTATCCCACCAACCATTGTCTTTCATTTTCTCTATAAATAGATAGGCCATTTGCTTTACTTCACTCACACAAAAACATCTCACTCATTACCAAACTTCATTTTTCTCAATTTATCAATGAATTCGAGAAATTTTTCTCAGATTCTCAAGGTTATTATCCTAATCTTGAGAATATTGATACTCAAGAGTTCCAAACCCATTGAAACCCTCAATTTCCATATAACCCAACTGATGAAAATATCCAAACCCAAACCCCAAACACACACACTCCAAATGGTCCAAAAGGTTGGAGTGATAAAAAAGATATAGCACTCATGTACGCTTGGGTCACTGTTAGGACGAATTCGGCTATTAGTACAAACCAAAATAGCCACACAATGTGGAAACGCATATCGAAAATGTATCAAGAAGCTCGATCAGACAATTCAAGGCTCATGGGAGATGAAAGAAGTCTTGAATCACTGAGAAATTGTTACAAGAGGTTGAATGCAATCAAGAAGCGTACAATCAAGAGTAGTGGTATGCCCGATGCTGATGTTGAGAAGGTTGCTCAACAAATTTATGATTGCGGTAAATCTACTAAATTTACTTATCATGAGGTTTTTGAGAAGATTATGCATCATCATCCTAAGTGGGAATTGAACTTAGGGGGTGAACGTCATCGTAGCCGTGTTGGTCGAGTACTTGAAGGAGATAATGATGCTGGTGGTGATTGTGGAAGTTCTAAGAAATCAAGAACCACCGAAGGATATGAGAATCCAAATAGCTCCCACGATGAAGTTCATGTTAGTGGAGCTTCAACAATTCGTCGTCCAATTGGCATAGACAATGCGAAAGGTAAAAGAAAACAAAAGGTCACTTCGTCACAATCAATTATTTCTGATGAATACACTGGCGCACTTAATGCAATGAGGGTCACACGTGAAAAAGAAGTGGAAGCAATGAACAGGTTGTGAGATATTAAGTTGGAAGCAAACAAGGGGATGGATAATAAGGTTCAAGCAGACATAATATTGTCCAAGATGAATATGCTCAACACTTTACTTGGTAAAAGTAACTTGTCTGCTCATGAAGAATCCATCAAAATCTGTCTTATGCAAGAATTATTCCCATGTTAATTTAGCATTGTACTTCTATTTTCAATGTTGTAATTTAAATGTGTGGTTTAATTTCATGTAACCATCCTTATTTTCAATGTTGTGTCGTGTAATCGATGTAATTTTATTTTGCTTAATCAATTAAATCTACTTTTATTTAATTCCCTTACAAAAAAATTACTCCCTCCGTCCCGGTCAAATTGTCCACATTTGTCCGAGCACGATAACCAATGCATGTGAGTGATAGTTGGAGTTAGTGGGATGAATATTTTATTGATGAGTGTAGAGAATTTGCTATTTTAGGAAAGTGGACTAATATTGTGGGACAGACGAAAAAGGAAATGTGGACAATTTACTTGGGACGAAGGGAGTATAATTTTAACTATTAATTTTAATTTTATTTCCTTACAATAATTCATAATTTTTATTATTTTAATTATAATTATTAATTTTAATTTTTAATATAAAATTAAATAAAAATTATATATAATATTGTGGTTGGATGGTTGGCTGGTTACTGATAGAGTGTGTAAAATTGTTGTGATTGGGTTGGAATGATATTGATAATGTGGAAAAAAAATAAATTAATTTAATATTAAAGTGGTTGGATAGTTGGAGTGGTTGCTGACATAGATATACTTACAATTATGGGCCTTGTGGGTTGATTTGATAACTGAAAACGTTTCTCCTCTAATTGAAATTGAGTTAGTTTAATGGGCCTTACAAATTTTAATTAATTATGAGCCTTATTGATTTATAATTTCAAGAATAATAAGATTCTTGCTTGTATGGCGGGTTGACTAGGGGATAAAAATTATTTACTCCGTCCCACTTTAATTGTCCACTTTTCTTTTTTTGTTTGTCCCATTTAATTGTCCACTTACCTAAAAACGAAAGTTAATACACACTCATTAATAAAATATTAATTTCCTCCATCTCTTACCACATTGGTTATTGTGCCCACTTCCAAGTGGACTAATTAAAAGGGATGGAGGGAGTACTTATTATTAATTTTAATTTATTGTGATTTACTTTATAGAAGTACATCACAATATTCGGAAGAGTGTTTTTAAAAAACATAAATGAAAAAGAGTATCGTAGTAATTAATCAAACATTAATCTCATGTACTAAACTAATAATGAAATATAATTATCTCATCGTATAATCTAGGTGGGACTATTGGTTTGAAACTTGCACCCATTTTATAGTTGTATTATACATTTTCTCATCGTTTGGATTATTTGAAAAGTATCCATCACAACCATAATTATATACAACTATGTATCCACAGTTCTTTCTAGTTGAGGGATAACTCATTTACGTTGCAATTATAAGGTCAAAAGTTTGCTAAAATTTATGGTTGAGGTTTGGTCGGATTTATGACTAGAGAGAATAGAAAAAAAAAAAGTTGGACACGGAAAATTGATGTTTTGTTGAAAATCCTAAAATAAAAGTTGTTTCGATTTGGGATTGTTGCTAAAATATCAACTTAATATAAAAAATCATGCTCCCATTATATAGTTAAAATAAAATTAATAGTTTCGATGTTATTTAAAAATACATATAATCAGACTTATTTTTAGGATGGTAGATCATGACATCAGATCTATCTCAACGGTGATTAATGGTATCCCCAGTCTTGAAGTAGTGATAGCATTGGACTGCTTTAATTACATTGTAATTAATATGTTGTCACAAATTAAATGCCTCGAAAATATGGTGAGTATAGTAGTTGTTGAATTATTCGATTTTCCTTTATTCTTTTAAATTGGATTATTCAATTCGATTTATAAATATTTGTCCCTAATTATTTAATGAAATTAACTAATTAAATAAATAACATAACACAATCAATCTCTTTTAGTGACAAAACAATAACAACATACAATTTAAGTAGTCTACATGATTCGATTAAATATCCAAAAATTATTATGTTTGAGGTTTCAATAAATAAAATGTGTATGAACAGTAATTAATGCACGATTAAAAAAAAACTAGATGTGGTAATAAAAAATATTAATTACGTTATCATAATGGTATTAAACAAAAATCGTTGAAATCTATAATTCATATTAATTCCTAATTTATACACTAATGATATTTTTCACCTAATTACTATATATAGTCCGTTCTTATCAATATCTACTAAATTGGTAAATGCGACTTAAACTTAAACTCAATCATGTAATCAAGCTGAGTTTTATCTGGCTGAAGTTTATTTTATTTACTATTTAAATAAAAAAATCCATAAATTTAATTTAATCTTAATCAAACATGAACAAGCCTTATTTATCTAGAGTTATGTTTAAATATTTATCTTAATCACAAGTATAATATATTTATTCAAATTTATTATTTTCTTATAACAAACAAAGCTAATTAAATAATATTTTTTATTTCACTAATTAAAGTACACATATAAAAATTCACAAAATTAAACTGTTGTAAAACGATGACAATTTGGCATACGAATTAAAGACAAGAAAAATAAAGAACACAAGATTTACGTGGTTCGGCAATGTGCCTACGTCCACGGCGGAGCAGTCGAATTTTATTGATTCAATATGTTTTAAATACATCAACATATCATGTATTTATACTAAAACCCTCCGCTCGCAGCAGGCATCTGCCTGCCTTCTTCCTTTGTCAGTATATGAGTCATACTAACATAAACTCTACTCAACGGACTTGTAAAAAATTATTAATGAAATATTATCAAATTTAAATTTAATTAAAAATTTTACTTAAATAAACCCAACAAGATTACTTAATTCATTACAAATTTACAAATAACAATAAATAAATTAATAAATCTATTTAATAGCTCTGGCTTGTGGGCTATGATTATAATTATGACCGAGGATCAGGGCCTAAGTCCACGAGGGGTAAAAGAGTAATTGCGAAGATGGGAGAACCCTTGTGACGTGGCATATACCCATTTTTGTATACGGCGGCTAAGATTCAATCTCGGAAATGGAGATGCAATAAGCCAATATGCATGATACAGATGAGCGACATGAGTCACACCCACTCTCTTCAGTGAAAAACAGGAAAAGAGTAGAGTCGTTATAGATACAGCTTTTTTGTATCTATCCATCCTGCTTGACGTGCATTTGCATGCGCTAGCTTATCTGTGTTTGTGTGTGTGTGATAAAAGAGAGGGGAAATTCTTTGCATCGGAGTTTTCATCAATTCTTATTCAATCTCCGGAAACCCCGAAGGACTTCATTAAAGATCCCTTGTTGTTTCCGCCAGCACTTTTTCTTTTAATTTAACTCCCATTGTTTTTGGCTTCAAATTAAGATTAGAGATTTCAACTTTGTTACTCTGCAGTATCCGTAGAGAACAAGAATTATTCTTTTTTTTATTTAATGGCGAATGCATCTGGGCTGTTTACTCCGGCGGCGCCCGGTGTGAGGAGGAGATTTTCTCCATGTATAGACATTTATCGATCTGGGTTTTGGTTCTGTGAGGGCGTCTCTAGGAGAATAGTTTGCTCCAGCACTACTCACGGCGCGGAGAAGCTATCCCCTTCTGAATCTCGAGCTCCCAGGTGATTTATTTATTGGAAAGTTTCAATTTTTAGTTGTTAGTTCATCTGTATTTTGTGGGTTCTCTTCCCTTCTTGTTTAATTTAGTGTTCGGAACTTCTGGTTGGCGGTTGTCTGTAATTGGGTTTTGCAAATAAATGACGGAGAAATTGATGCGTTGAGTTTTGATTCAGATATTCTTTTTCCTTGTAATTATTTGTAAGAAAAGATAACTTGGTGTATTTTTTTTGCTGAACCTTTGGCTTTTTTTTATCAATATTCCGAGGCGATTAACCACTAGAAAGATAAATGCCCATACTTTTCAATACCAGGGTACATTGTATCGTTTCGAATAAGATTTTAGTCTATTAATTTCTGTACTGATTTCCCCGTAAAAGGAACTGCATTGAATGAATCAGTGATCGTTATATATGCTGGTGTTTATGAAATGCCAAAATGGTTTAAATTAAACACATTTCTGTAGTAAAACTACTCGAATACTGTTGGCTTTCGACCAAGTTTGCTTATTTTCAAGTATCTTCGTATGTGAAACAGATTTGTACTAATTGACCTTTCGGCCTTTACGATTGTACCCACTCTTGATTTGAACTTTTTGTTTATTGTTTTGCATGTCAACTTCCTTCAGCATTATTTGGCGATTTGTCTTATAGATGAACAAGAAAATCAAATGTCAATTAAAATCATTGAGCCGTGTCTCAAATTGATCTGACTTTTTGTGGCTGTAACCATCACTTAATCAACATTATAGTTCTTAATCTAAATGCCTTGGAATGTATCACGATTTGATTCTCTGCGTTCTGCTGTTCTTCTCTCTTGGCACTTCTTCTTGCATATAATGAGTTGGCTTCCAAATGTGAAACTACTATTAGAAACAACAAGAGCAATGCATTGCCTTGAGTTAACTTATTTAAGCAAAGAAGCAGTTTTTACTGTAAGAACCTTGTTGCTCATGATGAGCAGTTTCATTATTTGCTTAACTTGCAAATCTTGGCATCTGTATTTCAACAACTTGAAGGCCAGCTGGTTGCTCAGTACAAGTCCTTGTAGTTCTGAGTGTCAGCAGCAATTCTAATTTGGATGTGATTTAGTCATAATATTAATCAAAAAAGCAATTTTATTTGCTAACTTAATTTGATTATGTGGATTGATGATGCAATTCATTGCTGCTTTCCTAGTTATGAACTTCATCTAAGATATAAGCCCATGCTGCATCATCATATTTTGCAACCTAGTCTAATTGTTTAATCTTTGTAAATGCCCTAAATTGGCTTGATGTTCCATATTATGTTAGCTATCTTGTAAAGTTTGTTGCACCTGATAATTGTGTTGAATTATTTATAAAACAGAAATTAGATTTGTGCAGGCTTGTTAGCAAGGGTTGCAAGTTAGTTGGATGTGGCTCTGCAGTACCAAGTCTTCAGATCTCCAATGATGACCTTTCCAAAATTGTTGATACTTCTGATGAATGGATATCAGTGCGAACTGGAATTCGAAATCGAAGAATACTTTCTGGTAGATTTTTCCACGTATTTCATGCTGGTGTTTGTTTCTATGTGATTTTTCTAGCTCTCCAGTTTAGGTTGTACAATCTTTTGTATAAGTAATCTGATATTAGTCAGCCTTTTGATTTTGTATTACTAATGGCCGATTGGTGTTAGAATTGCGTTTGTTCTTCTGAATTCATCCCCTTGTCAAAGTCAACTTGCTTTCTTGTTTTTCATTATTTTCTCCTTTTACTATTAAATGAGCTGTGGAATGGCCTTATTATAAGTCTTGAACCTCTAGTTTTGATGCATTTGATCTTGATAAACCTCATCCAAGGAGGTATTTATTTATTTATTTTTGTGAGCGCATGTTTCCCGTCAGCATTAAATTTGTATGTATTTTTGGATAAAGCTTGTGCAACTGGACACTGAGGCCTTGCCTATGTAGGCTGGACAATGAAAGTCAAGTTTCTACAAATTCCCAAACTCTATATTCTGTTTATACATTTAAGAATGAGATCCTTTAATGTTACTGTCTTCTTTAAGAATGAGATCCTTTGATTTCTGGTTTCTTGGCGGCAAGATGTTGCTGGCTTCTAGTTCGTTACTAGGCAATACCTAATTAAAGTGGAATGTTGTAGTCCTAGATATCAAACAAGGATTTATGTTGAATCATGATGGTGGTGCAGGAAAAGATAGTTTGACAGATTTGTCTGTAGAGGCTGCAAGGAAAGCTCTCCAGATGGCAGAAGTAGATCCTGACGAGGTGGATCTTGTGTTAATGTGTACTTCAACTCCAGAAGATTTATTTGGCAGTGCTCCACAGGTATGTATTCATGATATTATTTTGAAGTAGGCTGAAGTATTTTGCTGGTATGTAGAACATTCGAATACACCTTTAACATTTCCTCCAGGCAGTTTTCAACTTCTAGCGGATTCTATTTCTATACTATTTTCTCTACTGTCACTACTCACTATATTGTATCAAAATATGAGCTGGGCGTTCAAATTTCTATGAAATTCTTAATAACTTCTGCCTTTCAGGTTATACTATGCATGAATCTTATTTAATTGACTGGTTCTTTTGCCTTTTCCCTAATAGTATGACTAGCAGAATTCCGATAAATATCTGGTAATTATTTCAGATTCAGAGAGCCCTTGGATGTAAAAACAACCCATTAGCTTATGACATCACTGCTGCCTGTAGTGGTTTTGTGTTGGGGCTTGTTTCAGCTGCTTGCTACATTAAAGGTAATAACACAATTATTGTACTGCAAGGGAACACTTCAAAAGTCCTGCTAAGTAGCTCTGTTCTCTATACTTATGTTTTTCAGGGGGTGGATTCAAAAATGTTCTCGTAATTGGAGCTGATGCCCTGTCTCGCTATGTTGATTGGACCGACAGAGGATCTTGCATCCTCTTTGGTGATGCTGCAGGTGCTGTATTAGTACAGGTATTGTACTATATATTCAAAAGTAGTTTTTGCTATTCTTGGAATTAGTTGGATGGTTATCATTTTTGGTGTTGAGCTTCCCCCACCCCAAACAATAGACATCTATAAGACCTTCAAATTTATTTGATTTGCAACTGAAACCTAACCCAATATAAGTGTGTTTGGACTGGGTACTCTGACATTGGGTTTGGGCTGACAGATCCTTTATTGTGGTTTGGCTATCTCAAACCAACCTGATTGCCAGGTGATCCTATTGCACTTGTTATCACGCCTTAATGTGTGCTGATCACATGCTTCGATCCTTGGTATCTCATCAACTTAGGTGTGAGAGGTACCGTTAGGCTACATCACATTTAGCTATTGAGAAGCTTTATTTTATTTTTGTTGGGCTGGGCAGGGAAGTGTTTGACCCTAGGGTCTCTCACCTGTTTAAGGGTGATTGGTACCGCTAGACTACAATACATACAATACATTTGGTTATTGAGAAGAAATTGAGAGGGGATGTCTCCAACATTACTCAAACCCATAAGCAAAGTATGTCAATAAAGGAATCCCGTTAGAACGAAGATATCAAACTTCTAATCTATTCTGTCAACTTGAATTTTAATGGAAAATCCATTAGACTAATTCTGTTTACAGCTATGCCAAAGCCTAATTGTTGGCTTGTAAAATCCCAAACGGAAGAGATACAACTCCATGTGTATCTTGTCAAATAGAATTTTCTCAGTCTTGGATCATATTCATGACATCATTTTTTGTTCTTTCAATTCATAAAACATCAATGTACCGCTGGTTGCAGATATACATATATTATCAATCAGTAACTAACTGAATGAAATATTTTGAAACAGAATGCTACAGGATATAGAGCTCATGTCCCATTTTATTTGATTGCTGATATAAGGATGCAGATCAGTTAGTTCGAGAATATAGATGTGTAGCGTACTTGATTGCCCCGATAACTTGTTGCATCTGCATATTCTTCTTTCAGCTGGTGTAGTGATGTTGAAATGAACTTTCTTGTATGCTTTTTGTTTCCTATAATTCATGAAAAATCTGCTCGTGACAGAAACTAACGACTAACCAGAGAATTGGTATGTTCACCACATCTAATTATTTTCTATTCTGCAGGCTTGTGACAGTGATGAGGATGGCTTGTTTGCTTTTGACATGCACAGTGATGGTGATGGGCAAAGGTAATATCAGTCATCTAAACAAGAGGCGCTACGCATTGGGCAGTTGATCAAACATTTTTCATATGTGCAGACACTTAAACGCCACCATGAAGGAGAAGGAGAAAGAAGATCATGCAGTAGGCACCAACGGTTCACTCTTGGGACTTCTACCGAAAGGCACCTCGTACTCTTGTATCCAGATGAACGGTAAAGAGGTGTTCCGGTTCGCTGTTCGTGTTGTTCCACAGTCGATTGAGTTAGCTCTGGCCAAGGCCGGTCTAACTGGGTCGAGCATAGACTGGTTGCTTCTACACCAGGTATCCCGATCTATCAAAGCAGCTAACACATGAATCTTGGAAAGCTGATACACGGATGCATTGCAGGCGAACCAGAGGATCATAGATGCAGTAGCGACGCGCTTGGAACTTCCATCGGAACGTGTGATATCAAACCTGGCAAACTACGGGAACACGAGTGCAGCATCGATTCCATTGGCGTTGGACGAAGCGGTGCGGAGCGGTAAGGTGCAGGCTGGTCATACCATAGCTGCTGCTGGGTTTGGAGCTGGGCTTACATGGGGGTCTGCTATCATCAGATGGGGGTGATATATGTGAATTTGGTTATATGCAATTTTGTGAGTTTGTAATTTCAACCTAATCCCATTTCCAGTTGATGTAATCTCACAATCTTCTGCCAAACTCCTCCCTATTCCCTATTCTCTGTTGCTCCTAGATTTCTGTCACTGCAATAATATCTATTCTTTTATGCTTGCTCTCCTTTTCTCTTTCTTTACATGCATTTTTTAGTGCAGGACTTTGAAAGAAAATACTCCTATCTCCTTACAGAATAAAAGCTTACAAAATCTGTGGAACTTTAAGGCATAAATTATATAATGATAGGGATTGAGATTTTATAAAAACTACTCCCTCCGTCCCGCTATATTAGGCACGGAGGGAATCGGCACAGTAACCAACGACTCTTTTTTAATTGATGCTTAAAGTGTAATTAAGCAATAAAAAAACAATATAAATATACTAATGGAGAGCTATTACAAATATAGGGGTATGTCACATCAACTTTAAAAAATCCCTAAACAAGTTTTGGAGCCAAATTCAAAAAATTAATCTGTGGCAGATTACAAAATTCCCCCCTAAACATGTTTATAAATACACAGCCAGTTGATTGAAAAACAAATCAAAAAGAAAGCTTCAAAAATCTGCTGCAGTCTGAAGCTGGAAAAAATGGGCAAAAATCCAGACATCACTGAAGCAAGAAGGGAAGAAATCCTTCTTTTCTTGCTTGAAAAATCGAGGGACTGCAAACCAGCAAGAGGGGTTGTCAACCAAGCTGCATCAACCTTCAATGTGTCAAGAACCACAGTTTCCAGGATCTGGAAAGCTGCACAAGAATCAAAATCCAGAGGTGAAGGATTACATTTGATAGGCAAAAGACATTTCAGAATTAGGAAGCTCAAACATGAGGTAGTCCATGAACAAATTGCTGCAGTAAATTTTCAGAAAAGAGGTTCAATAAGAGCTCTAGCTGATAGCTGTGGGAAGATGGGCTATACAAAACCTGATCAGAGCACACACAAATGCAATTAAACCGTGTTTGACAGCTCCTAACAAACTGAGTCGATTGAGGTATAGTTTAGATGCCATAGCTTTTGACCATGTTTCAAAGAAGGTTCATTTCAAGCCAATGGAGAATATTGTGCACATAGATGAAAAATGGTTTTACTTAACCAAAAGCACACACAAATACTACCTCACAGAATCAGAAACAGAGCCACATAGGACATGCAAGAGCAAGAAGTTTATTCCCAAGGTTATGTTCATGTGTGCTGTTAGTATGCCGGTGTTTTCAGAAGAGGGCAGTATCATTTGGGATGGTAAATTAGGGATTTGGCCATTTGTAGAAGAGGTTGCAGCAAAAAGAAGCAGTAAAAATAGGGATGCTGGTACATTAGAACTCAAACCACTTCAGAGTATCACTAAGGAAGTGATAAAGGCTTGCCTAATCAACAATGTAAGTTCTTCAATTTAAAACAGCCCTAAATGTATCCATACTTCATTAAGCTAATGATTTGAGTGTGCATTAACAGGTTATTCCAGCAATTAAAGAGAAATGGCCTACATGTTTAAGTAAATGTATTCAAATTCAACAAGATAATGCAAGGCCCCATATCACAAATGGGGATGCAGATTTTCAGATGGCAGCAAACACAGATGGATTTAACATTCAATTGGTGCAACAACCTCCTAACTCGTCTGATTTAAATGTGAATGATTTGGGGTTTTTCAGGGCCATTCAAAGCTTGCAGCAGCAGCAAGCGTGTCAAAATGCAAGTGAGCTTGTGAATGCAGTCATACAAAGTTTCAACAGCCTAGAAGCAACAACACTAAACAAGGTTTTTCTATCCCTACAAGCTTGTTTCATAGAGATTATGAAGGTGAAGGGCTGCAACAATTATAAAGTGCCACATATCAAAAAAGATGCCTTGATGATGCAAAATGCTTTACCAATTAATCTTGAGATCCCTATGGAATTGGTTAAAGAATGCCTACAGTTTTTGAATGAAGCTGGAAATGACATGGAAGGGATGATTTCCAATTTAGGATTTGCACTATCTTTATTGTAAAGCAATTGGGTCATAGGTAAAGCATATGGGACTTTTGTAAAGGGTTTAGGGTTTTTGTAAAGCATAATGTGACTTTTGTAAAGCATTTGGGGTTTTTGTAAAGCATATGGGATTGTGTAAAGCATTTGGGGTTTAATGCAGTCATATGAAACAGATTTAAAGCATGTGGCATTTAATCATAACACATATCAACCTAAACAGTATGAAGAAACCACTTCAAACACAGTATCATACATTTCACTTATTAAAGTGTGTCATAAATGTGTACAAAATTGTGTGTGCAATTTCAAATCATTTCAGGGTTCACCTATTTTCCCACAGTACACATAGAATGAACAAAACCAGCAGCAGAACCAAGAAATCATGGAATCAGTCATGGCCGAATATCAAACATAGCAACAGAGAATTACAAAGCATTATTTCACCAGCCACAGATCCAAATTTCACCAATTTCACCAGCCACAGAACCAAAATGATGCAAATTTCCCCAATTTCAAACCAGCAAAAGAGCAACAAATTAGCAACAGAACATCAAACATGGCCGAATATCAAACCAGCAACAGAGCATGAAACCAGCAACAGAGCATGAAACCATGGCCGAAAATTAAACCAGCAACAGAACATCAAAACCCAATTTCAACAGCCACAGTTTCAAGAATCCGAATATCAAACCAGCAAGAGAATCAAATATTGCAAATGTATAGGAGAGTAAAAAAGAGAGAATTCACCCAATATTTGGGAAATAGATGTCCCAAAATAGCCGAACAACCTCCAAAGTCTTCTCTTTTGGAAAGGAAATCTCCTGCGCAACCATCGCCAGCCAAACCTTCTCTTTCTCCAGATCGAAAGAGAGATCATCTCCCTCGTCACCGCTCAGCACCAAGCCTCCGTTCATCATCGATCCATCGCTGCCCAGCCACCAAACCGTGGAATCTGCGGCGGCAACAAACCCTAAATCCTCAGAGGCGGCAACAACTCCGGGTGTGTCGCAAGGGTAGGGCTCGGCGACTGCTAGGGCCGGGACAAATACTTGATCGGAAAGAGCATCGGAGTCGTCGCCTGCAGAGGCGGCAACAACTCCGGGTGTGTCGTAAGGGTAGGGTTCGTCGCCTGCACGCACAGACAACGGGGAAGGCGACGAAGGTAACATCATCGTGGGTTGAGGGGAAGGCGAAAAAGGATTCATCATCGCGGTGGAGTGTTCGAGAAGATGGCGACGACGGTTTAGGGTTCGCGACCGAGAGACGAAGAAATAGAGATGCAAATCAAATTAGGGTTCGCGAGAGGGAGAGGAAGGGGAAAGGGAGGCGGCGGATAACATACAGAAAATTAGGGTTCACGAGGGTGAAAGGAAGGGCCGAGGGGAAGGGGAGGCGGCGGAAGGATCGTGAGATTAGGGTTCGCGAGAGGGAGAGGAAGGGGAAGGGGACACACAAATGCGGCGGGTGTGGGTAGGGTTGGGGTAATTAGGGTTGAGGGTAATGAGGTCATTTGCAAAAAATGTGGGGGTATTTAGGGTTTTTTAGATTATGTTAATCTTAATTAGGGTGTGGTAATTTTTTGCCATTTTAGGTAACGTGCCTAATAAATGGGACGGACCAAAAAGGAAAGTGTGCCTAATATGGCGGGACGGAGGGAGTATTTGGTAAGTTTTATTGCGAAAGGAGTTTCAAATTCAAACCAAATTTATCTCTAAGATCTTATTTATAGCTACACTACTACCCAATTCAACTCTGAAACTTTACATTATCAAATTCTATGACCTTATATGTAAATTGAATTATTTCCAGGTTAATGAGTTTGATATTTTTGAGGTATATTTAAATTAATGCATTATTAATAAAAAAAATGTTTATATGATTAAAACTTTGAAACCCTGTGTGTGGTAAAATGAATAAATTTATGGTGGGGAAAGTGATAGTGCGCTGCTGGGCATCTTGCAGAATTGAAAGCAGCAGAGTGAACCTCAGTCATCCTGTCTAACCTCTCAGACTCAGATCTCTCTCATACTCTCAAATGGCAGCTGCTAAGCCTTCCATCACTCACGTCATTTTCGACATGGACGGCCTTCTCATCGGTAATCCTCTTCGCATCTCAAACTCAACAAGCATCAACTCATTACTCGCTGGATTTTCGCCTTTTCTTTTGTAGTTTCATCTTGCCTTTATTTTTTTTAAGTTTGTTTTTCTCTTGATTTTTTTGCCTTTTTGTTGGGCTATTTGATTGACTCTTTTTGCTGATGCTTGATTGTACTTCTACTATTTGCTTTGTTGGTATCGAATTACCGTGGAGTTGCGGGGATCAGTTGAAGTTGTTCTATAATGTTACAATATTAGACTTCTGGTTTTCATTGTTCCTCTACCCTAATGTTTTGAGCTCTTCCTTTTAGTGTGAATATTTTTCAAGATTATTTGGTGTTGTTGGCTGTGCATCTGAAGTACCCGTATTGGTTAAGCGTTAGAATATTGGGATGATTTTAGGTTTATAAGTGCATTGAGGTCTTTTAATTGGAAGATCCAATTACAAAACTGTGGTAGAATAGACCTAAAGCGATCAATAGCATGGTCTTTGGGGATGTCGAATTGTGGGCCGTTTCCTTTCTAGGTTGGGGGCCTCACAGTTGTATCAGAACCATACAAAAAGTTTTCGGTTGATGGGACACTATCTTGTGGCAGTGAGATTTGTTCGTTGTACAACCAAGTCCACAAAAAACAAACTGTGCAGGCCCGGACGAAATTGTGCTGGTGTGGTGATTATGTCCTAATTCTAGAACTAGCCCCAAATTCATTTGGAATATTTTATTAGAATCAACAGATGAAATGGTTTTGCAGTGCCAATAATTTTAATTTGATATACAAATGGAGGTTGCATATACCTGGTTTTCCCAATGCAGAGCTCTGTTACTGGTAGGAAGTTCAGACTGGACGAAGTCATATGCTAGTATACGCTGAGGTAGTGTTCTCACATGAATAATGATGTTTCCCAAAAACTAACTTTTGAAGTTTAGCTGTTACCACATCTAATTGGAGGAGTCTCTGTTCTCTGCTTCTTAAGTGCATTTGATTTTCACAGTTGAGTGAAACTAAGTACTTAAAGATAAACCAGCTCAGGTGAACATCTAGTTTTAGTCATTTTAGTAATGCGGTTCTTGTTGTTGGTTGGTGAGACTTTGTATTTGCAGCTGATCACTGATCAGTAATTTCTGAGCTACTAGTAAATGGCAAAACTGGCATTACCATTCTGTTTGATCGCTATAACAATTATTGTATAATGGAGCTCCCCTCATTTCCATCATTGTGAGGCATATATATCTAGATGAATGTCTTGGTAAAAAGTAATTGAAAGTTGGTTGGATGTGCCCTTTAATATTTCCTGATTAAATATATGATAGTTATTTATCTCCTTAAGGATTTTACCCAATGAATATTTTTTTATACTTCTAACTTTTCTCTTCCCCTCAGACACAGAGAAATTCTACACTGAAGTCCAGGAGATTATCCTTGCTAGATACAATAAGACTTTTGATTGGTCTCTCAAGGCTAAAATGATGGGCAAGAAGGCAATAGAAGCTGCTCGAGTTTTTGTTGAAGAGACTGGAATCAGCGACTCACTTTCGGCTGAAGATTTTCTTGTAGAAAGAGAGGATATGTTGAAAGCTATGTTCCCAACTTGTGAAGTCATGCCAGGTTGTCATAAGATAATTAATAACCTATTAACTGATGGTGGAATGCATATGATTTTTTTCAGCTGTCCAAAATCTTTATCTGGAGAAAGAATTTGGCATCTCCCTTACCTATCTATCCAAGTTGCAACTGTGTCCTTTTGAAAATAAATAAATGTCACTTCTTATATTTTACCTTCTATTTCATCTTTGTATTACAGGGGCCAGTCGTTTGATACAGCACCTCCATGCAACTGGAGTACCTATATGTGTTGCTACAGGGTATGGGTACACTTTATTTTACTTCTGAAGTAGGGGTGGCTATTGCTAAGTTTACCTGAGAGTGTTATCTGTCTTACAGTTCACACAGAAGGCATTTTGAATTAAAAACTCAGAGACATGGTGAACTTTTCTCACTGATGCATCATGTTGTTCTTGGTGATGACCCAGAAGTTAAACAAGGGAAACCCTCACCAGATGTGTTCCTTGCAGCAGCCAAAAGATTTGAGGTATTAGTCTTATTCAGCAGTTCCAAGTATTTATCTGGCATTCAAGTTGAGATAGCAATACACCCATTTGTTATGGTCATTAAAGTATTGGTATTCTGTCACTGCAAGATCGAACTCCAGAACTGCATTCAAATTGAACCAGATACAGTCAATAAGTGACTGAACTTAGATCCCAGACATTGAGCAAAATGTTGAATATGCTCATTTATTTGTATCAGCTCCTGTATGTTTATTTTTAAGGGAGCAATGTTGGTGGCTTAAGTTCATTTGTTTCACATTTTGGTGATTAGGGTTAGTCTTACCTCATCTCAATCTTCACACTCTCATATGGGTCATATTAGCTGATTAAGATTAATAATTCAAGTTCCTTTTCTAATACCCATATGCATATGGTCATTATTTTTACTTGTTTCCAGAATGGACCAATTGATCCATCAAAGATACTTGTTTTTGAAGATGCACCATCTGGCGTCCTAGCAGCAAAGAATGCTGGCATGTAAGTCCTTGTTAAACTCCTCTTTCTTCATATGTTTCTTGTAATTTGCGATCCTTGTAAGTACTTGTTCTATGTCATGTTATTCCAAAACATACTAATTTTAATTTATTTTGTTTTAATGTGTACAACAGATTTAAAATGTTAACTTGGATACTGGGTGAAAAACTCCGCATATTTTACCCCTTTTTTCATTATTCACTAAAAAAGTTATTGTAATGAAACTGTACCCACACCTGAAGCCTGAGAAAAAAGGTTACAGGCCGGTATCTTAATCCCCTGTGGAGTCCAAAACTCAAGCTATGATGTCTGATGCACTCCTCATTTCCTCATTTCTTGGCTGTACTTTGTTTATAGTTGAATGCTAGGCGATTAAAATACATTTTTCTTTCCTTCTCTATGTGTACTTTTCTAAAAAGAGAGACAAAAAATAATTTGGGAGCTCACATAAATCTATGTTTTCCTTTTCATGTATTTACTTTGAGAAATCTCTGTTCTTGTCTACTTTTTTTTTCCAAAATTGTATACATTGATTGTGTAGTCATAACGTTGTTCATTCACTTCTTCATACTAGGTATTTAGATGTTGCTAGATATTGACAGTGAGAAGAATTTATAGAACAGAAAACAAATAACCCTTTAATAAAATTTAATAGTGAATTACTAAAACGTGGAAATAAAAGCAAGCAAAAAAAACCCTCCGAAGCTTGTTAAATATCTCACATCGATTGGAGACTAGGGGTATACTACTATATAATGGTTTAAGTCCCTTCTCCTTATAAGCCGGTTTTGTATGGAGAGAAATGAGAATTTTACATGACATCAGTGTCGGCCCAGTTCGATATGGGATCCAAATTATCCCGATGATGGGATCCCCAAGAAGCTTCACGCTGTGCGTGAAGGTGGTGTGCTAAATATCCTACATCGACTTGAAACCTAGGAGTATAATACCATATAATGGTGTAAGTCCCCTCTCCTTACAAGCTGGTTTTGTAGGGAGAGAAATTAGAACTTTAAATGGTATCAGGTTCAGAGCCGGCCCAGTTCGATGTGGGATCCGACTTATCCCTCTCCTTACAAGTCGGTTTTATAGGAAGAGAAATAAGAACTTTACATGGTATCAGAGTCGGCCCAGTTCGATATGGGACTTGAATTATCCCGATGATGGGATCCCATGAAATTCTACACTACGTGTGAGCGGTGTTTGTTAAATATTCCACATCAACTGGAGACCTGAGAGTATACTACCGTATAATGGTGTAAGTCCCTCTCCTTACAAGCCGGTTTTGTAGGGAGAGAAATTGGAACTTTACAAAGCTGTAAAAACTTATGCCATACAGGTGATGCTTGTCCAATGCTGAATAGCTTCCTCAATTCACTATGATTTCTCACTGCCTCTAAAAGACTCAAATCCTAGTGCTTAAAAATCAAAGCAAGACTCAAAACTAAAGTTCCGGAACAATATAAGCTAAGAAAATAAGATAACTATGGAAACGAATAAAATAACTTGAGGTAAAGATTGCATAAGATCCATGCATTCTATCTCTTGCAACTGTCTTCTTTCTACAACTAATATTACTTATGAACAACTTCACTATGCAGGTCAGTGGTCATGGTTCCAGATCCAAGGTTGGATAGCTCATTTCATAAAACTGCCGATCAGGTTTTAAGCTCCCTATTAGACTTCAATCCGAGCGAGTGGGGCCTGCCTCCTTTTAAAAATGCAGCAAGTTAATTTGTTGAACAAGATATTAGCGGATTGTTTTGGGTATTTGACTGAGATCCCCTTTTCAATTTCAATTGCTTATTTATCCTCATAAATTGTGATGGATTAGATATCTGTCATGAATGAGAGGTTTGTCACCAAGAGGACCTCTTTTGAAGAAATTTTATTATTCAAAAGTTTTGTATCTATTTACCTTAATCCAAACAAACGTGGTATGGCTTCTTCCATGGAGAGGTTGAATATGAGCTTCAAATGGTTTTACTTTATGAAATTATCTTGTTGCTTACAACATGGATGATGGAACCTATACATGACAGGTCGATGCCAAACTGTTGGACATAAGCTTCACTTTAATTCTTTTGGAATCTCTAGACAGACCTTGAGAGTCAGAAGTCTCTGTCCTTTTGTTAATATTGAAGATGACTGCATAGTCTATAGCTCTTAATACCATCACTGCTCACCAGGTATCTCTGACTGTCTGACTTTGATTTTTGGTATACTTGTTGATGTTTGTTTATGAGGATTAAAGCAACATGTAACACAGTTTGGCCAAATTTGGCATTGGTTAGTAATTGTAATCCCGGGTGTCGTTGGAATACATGTATGCTCTGCTCAGCTCATCTGCTGGTTTGTATGGGTACTATTGTGCCCAATTTTTCGCCCAAAAAAGAGCATGTAGTAAAATGAATCCAATTTCCTAGATTCTCTTTTTACTTTCGAACATTCATCATTGTAGACTACGACTATATATTGTATAAATGAACAGGTTTTCTTTGCTTGAATTCGTTCAACATCGCTGTCTAATCATATCAGCAATAAGGTAGTCACATATGCACAGCTTGCAGTCTCTGTTCATGAAAACGGTACCCTCTAATCTTTCCTCCGTTTTTATTTGTCTGTTCATGCTGTGACTTTCTAAGAAATCACGTTTTTTCTGCCCATTGCTTACATGATCGAACTACTTTGTTGAAAAGGTTAGAACCAAAAAGGTCAACAATTAAGCGTGTTAAAGCTGCAGCTTCTGTGATTTGATGCTTTAAAATATATAAAATGATTATATCTTTGAAGAATTATGGCATTTCATTCTCAATTGGTGTTGTTTTTCTTGACAATTATTTTTTGTGGATTTGAACTGTAGGAATGAGTGTTTGTTTTTAGAGAGAGAGAGAGATTGAAATGGAACGGCATTAATGAGGTATAGGTAATGTAATTGCAGTGTTGGTTGTCACAGTGAGGTAGTTATAGTTTGGGCCTAGTGTTTACTCAACTGATGATACCTGTAACACAGCAGTCCTTTTTGTGGTCACCCCCTTTCTCACGCACTTCAAACCCTCATACCATCTTTTAAAAAAAAAAAAAAAAATTCAATCTTATCCAAAATCTAACATGTCTCATCTGATTCTCTCTCGAATAGCAGCTATTGTGAATTATAATACTAAAGTAAGGGGAGGGAAGAAAACTCCATAGAATTGGAGGGTCTCTCTCGGTTGACTCTAAAATCAGAAATTTTAGATGAGATATGATGGTAAATAAAAAATTCCAAGAAAAAAAAGGGAAAGAAATCCCAAGTCGGATGGCATGTGTATTATCATTGTGTGATGATAACCTGCGAATTAACACATTCCGACAGGGTACATTGATTGGACTGTCACTCATTAACATCCAAAATTCAATGGCCATTAAATATTTCTTTTTAAAAAAAAATTAGAGCGAGACCACTTTATTAAAACTCATTCAATTTTATTAAGTACATGAGGCCTTTAAGGACCACACAAATGAAAATTAATACTCCATAAAACGTGGTATGCCCATAAACCAACCGAAATTTATCTCCCGATTGATAATTCTCAAGATTTCTTCATTAAAAAAAATAAAAGGAAGAAAACGGCAACTCACCTGCAAGTTTAGAGTAAACTGAGTGTGAAGTTTGAATTGAATTTGCAGTTAGATATGCTTTTAATAAATAGTGGTGTGTGGGATTATGACAATTCAAGGAGGTTATGACAGAGATAGGAGGAGTCTGACAATTCTAAAAATTACGACAGGAAGAATTCCGACCCAACTGGTAGAGTATCCACACCATTGAGATATGACAAAACTCTTCTTAATAATTCAATCTTTCATGTCATTTTCTTTCTTTATAAATTGCTCCATGGTTTTTTGTCTCTTACAATAGGAATATGATATTATAATATCGAAATTAAAGGTCTTCTTATCCTTGAATGTATACAATTTGGAAGTACTGGAATATCGAAAATATAATGATTTTAGCAGTATTGGACATTTGGGTATGTTGAGGATATTTGTTTTTTTTTATTTAAATTAAGCTACAATATTTAAATCAGAGGTGAGAAGATTCAATTAATTGAACCACATTCTCCACTTAATGTCAGCGATGTACATGGACAATAAAATATTGACATTTTAGTTCACATTACTTAGGATTAATTTTCTTCCCCACAATTTAGAGTATCTTAATAAAAAATAAGATCTTAAAAGTTACACAAGAAATACTACGTTTATCGTACATGCGACAAGGTATAAGTATACAAAATTCTAAGTTTTAAAATCATCGTAGGTGGTATTTATTTTATTTTCTACTTTGTTGTATGGAATCAAAAGCATATATCGTCTGAGGATTACATAGTCAAATCATACTTGAACATACAAAATAAATATATATATATATAGGGAGCGGATGCAGTGAGAAAACTCTTAATGTGAGAAAATGAGAAAGATGATTGATTGCATTCACGACATTGCTTAATTGTATTCAGGTTGTTGCTTGATTGCAATGTTGCTTGATTGTGTTTTAGTTGTTGCTTGATTATTTTGTTGCTTCATTGCGTTTTAGTTGTTGCTTGATTCAATATCAACCATTGATTTTTTTAGATCTGATGAATATGATTCATTCTTTTTTCTCACATAGGGATTTTTTTTTTACATGATCCCTCCTCTATATATATATACAGAATTGATGTGCTGCCTGCTCAATATGAGCGCAATCTTAAACACACATCCAGATGTCCCTTCGCTCAGGGTGTAGTGGTTAAAGCATCTTGTCTATGGCTTAGAGGTCACATGTTCGAGCTTCCAAGGGATATCTGGGTGTGTGAGTGTGTGTGTTTCAGATTAAAGTAAACTTAAAAAAAATAATAATAATACAATCATTAAGGAGAATTCGTATACGTAATTCTAATTTCTCGATTTGTTTCATCTTCTTGTAATTTTTGTTCATCAAAACAGAAAGGGCGACTAAAGTTGGATGAGTTCTGAAATTTACACCAAGTAAAAATGATAATAAGATCAAATGGTATGCCAGAATTTTCGCTTTACATTTCACCGCCATCATTAATGCTAAACAGTTATTCAATTGGTGTATAGCACTTTACAATATGTATATATAAATGAAAAACTCGTAGTGTCTTTCAAAAGATTTTGGAAGGGGTGCTATTTTTCAAGTGGTAGAGAGAGATCCTCGGATTTAAGACTAGTTCAAAGTATAATAAAATATGTGCTTGTATTTGATTTGTCCAATTTTATTTCAACTTGTATATGTAGCTTCAATAGTTTAACTTAGTAATTAACTCTAAGTAGATTGAGTAAAAATCTTAAATAATTTATTTGATTAAACTGAAACCTTAAATAATCAATATTATTTAAATTAGCCATTTTCTGAAAATATCCATACATTATAATAACATCTTTTTTCAGCTAGAATATTTAATCACAAACACATATTAAAATAATTATCAAGTCGCAAACATCATACTTGATTTTTTTTTTATATTAAAATGATTTTGAAATAATTTAAATTATATTAAGAAATAATTAAAAATATGATTTATCAACTCGCAATATTATATACGCTAATTGATTGGGTAGGATTCACACTAGGATTGAACTTATAACATTAATTTAAATTATAAAATAATATTAAATAAAATCAATAATTTTAATAATGGAATCGAGAGTGAAAAAATGAAAAGTGAAATAGAGGATCTCATGTGCAAACATAGGAACTTATGGGAAAGGTTAAAATTTTTTTGGTGAGTTCTTGCATGTGTACATAAGATTGACTATTTAAGATTTTTAGATAGGCCATTTAAATATATTCTCACAAATAGATATTCCTTTAAAGGAGAATTGTCGATTCAGGACCCAAAAGATAGTTTATTTATCAATTCAGGACCCGAAAGATGATTTCTTAATCCAGGACCTGAATATCAGGTCCTGGATTGAGAATTGTATGATCTTTCGGGTCCTAGATTGAGAATTTTTGTGATCTTTCAGGTCCTGAATTGAAAATTAATTTTTTGGGTCCTGAATCGATAATGAAAGTATCTTTCGGGTCCTAGATCAATAAAACTCCTCATTTTAAACTAGTGTATAATCATCTAAAATTTTCACAAGACTTATAAACTTCCTTGAAATAAATGAATTAAATATGGGAACGAAAAGTAGTCCTATACATTCAGTTCTCCAGTTACATTGGATCGACTTTATTTTTTGTAATATTTTTTTTTCAACAATTTCGATAAACACTTAGTGAAGCACACAATGTTGATTTTTGAAATCAACGCATTGATAGTACTATTTCATTAATCAAGTTTCTCATATATTTTTAGTTTTTCGTGACATAATTCTCTAGTGAAAATGAGAATTGATTCCTAGCTTAATTTACTCTTTCTTTTTAATTACCATATAGGCATATATTTAGAATTACTTCCAAGATCTACTAGGTCAATACTATATCATATACTCGATCTACGACTACAAAGGCGTCAATAAAATTAGAAATTAATAATGAGTTTTTGGCCGTAAGATATTTCACATTATCACCACTAAAAACATTTCTTTTTCTCTCTTTGTTTTTCTTTGTTGGGCACTAATTAAATACTCCATCCGTCCCGTCAGATTAGTGCTATTTTCCATTTTCGTCTGTCTCATCAGATTCGTCTCATTTCTTAAAATAGAAAAAAAAATCTTCTTATATCAATAAAATATTAATTCTACTACACTCACAATTAATGTTTACTGTACTGAAACCAAATAGGACTAATATAATGAGTCGTGGGAGTAATTCATTACTAAGTATATGAGGTGGAGTGTTATTTGCCTATGTTTGAGTGACGTAAGAATTAAGTGTCAATCTTTTTCATATCTAATTGTAATAAACCCACGGATTTATACGTACAGCACAGAACGTTAAATAGATTGAGAAGTTGAACAGTCTTCAGAAAATTATTTTATTTAGTTTTTGTTATTAAAATTATTTTGTACATAAGAAAAGCTGAGGGTAAGTTGATATTTTTATTCTTTAATTTGTGAATTGGGGACAGCGACAGCGTTTGAACCCTAAATATGATCACTTCTATTGCACGGCCTTGACCCCCCAATCTTCAATTTCTTTTATAGTTTTGAGGGACACCATCTATATATCTTTCTCTTCTAATTATTATTATTTATTTTAAAATCTTTGTGTTGTTTTAATTAAAAGGGAATCCTAAAAAGAAAAAATAAATATACCCTGGAAAAGAAACCCTTAAAATACAGGAAATAAATCTTATAAATATAAGGCGAGAGTCGAGAGAGACCATATAATAATTCATACCAGTGTTTACTTAATAATTAATTTTTATGCTCCAGAATTATAATAATAATCAAACACTTCTTAATACTAGCGAGAGAAGAGAAGATCTTTACACATGGTGGAATGATTACCGATCCTCTTTTGTGAAGAAGTTGGGGCGAAATTCTTAAGTCTTATTTAAATTCTAAAATTTCAGCTCAAAAAGAAATTAAAAGAACAAAAAAAACGATCGATCGTCTCGTCTACGTACGTAAACATTATATATAATTAACATGTTGAATAAAATATAAGATAAAAATAGAGGACAGAATCATAGTAAAAAGGTGGATAACACCAAATCTCAAATATTAATATAATAATTTCCCTAGCTATTCTTACATCAATTCAATTCACTCCTTGTTCTGCTTTTCTTGATTTAGCCTTCGCCGGCAGAATTCTGATTCTCCTCGCAACTCTTACAAAGTCCCTGCAGACACACATATATATACATGGACTCAAATTCAATCTGAATTCTAACATAAATAATAAGTATATAGTGGAACAGAAAGTAAAAGTAAAACACGAGACAAGAGATCTGGAAATTAAATGAAGAATAATGAATTGAATATCAATGTGCAAGGGCTTACTTCCAGTTAAGGTCGCCGACTAAAAGGAGATCATTTTCCATATCTTCGTAGGCAATAAGATGGCCGGGAACAGCATTTGAGAGATCAAGATTGGAGTGGTCATGGTCATGGTCGTGGTCGTGGTCGTGGTCGATTTCGATTTGATCTACAAACATCTGCCGGAGGGCTTTCGCCAAGCTCTGATAGCTGCCGTGTTTGTGGAGGTTGATGCGCTGCCCGATGGATCTGCCCTCCAGAACCACCGTCACCTGAGGGACCACGGCCGCCACGAGATCCGCGTCGAAGCCGCCGGAGAAGCTGGGGCGCGTGGTTTTAGGGTTTGTGGAAGTGAAGGGTACTAGAGTTGGTGCCATGTTAGCTAGTTTGTATTGTTTGAAGCTCTCATCCATGGCTGTTGCCCTCCTATCTTGCTGCCACATCCTCTGCAACGATTCTTGCCTTTCAGGATCAAACCTACTCATTCTCTCTCTCTCTCTCAAACTACGTTCTAATTTCTGATTTTTGAGTTTGGTGTGAGATGAGTGATTCAAAGAAACAAATATCGTGATTTTATGGTATCACGAAAGAAGAGGAGGGAGAAGGTGAAAATAAATGAGATGATGTTTTAGTGTGGAAGAGAGAGAGAGATATATAGAGAGAGAGAAGGAGAGCACAAATGTCGGGTGACGGTCAGGATGGTGTCTGAAACCACCCTAAAACTCGAGCTACAACTTTTCAAACTTCAAAGCTGCCATTAATTGGATATCAAATTTCACTTCAACTACTGTCACCTTCTCTTCACTTCCTCTATATAATATATATATATATATATGCTCTGCCTCTACCTATTTACTCCTTCCAGAGAGAGAAATAGAGGATAACATATATGAAAGATTTTTTTCCCTTGAAGTAAAGGTGTTTCTATGAGAATAATACATAATTGTTATTTATTGGGAAAACCTTATTTATATCTATCATGACAGTACAACCACACCGAAAAACTAAAACCCATATTAAGATGGAAAAAGAAATTAAATAAATTCACGAATCACCTTGATTTGTGGTAGAAGATTCAGCCAAGTTGTTTGTATGTAAAAAAGAAAATTAAATAGTTTGTTTCGCTGTCGAATTAGTTATTATTAGTAGTACGGTCACCTGTCACCGTTCAATCTCTTGAAAACTTATTACTAAATCATTTTTAGTGAATCCTAGATCTTTGAACTAGTTTCGTGCATGATAATATATAAGTAACATAAATATTCAAGAATCACAAATAATACTTCTTCAAATCATTCATAAATAATATTTTCGAACATATTAGCTATCGTTTTGATTAAAAATATTGTATATTATAATTTTTTTTATATTTATTGAGGTTTTTTGTGAATCTTTAATTTTAACATTTGATAGATCATAATTGATACAAATATGCGAAAAACAAAAACTAAATTTAACAAGTTATAATTATTTCAAATTCTCTCTATTATGATTCTATAAGAAGAGAGAAAGAAATGCCGGAAAAAAGTCTAACCGACACATTAACACCTTTAAAATAACTAATAAATATTAATTCATCCATCAAATAAAAATTAAGCATTGAAATCGATTAATAATTTATTTGCTGAAATTAATTTTCATCTAAGTCATCTCTTATAATATATTTCATGTAATGTATGTCGTCCACGTCGAGTTTTGAAATTAAGATTTAGTAGTGTCCCTTTAGTAAAATACGTGGTCTGAAATTTCCAAGAGCATTGACAACATATTATATATGTTAAGACAATAAGCTTTGTCTTATATAAGGCATTAATTAAAACCTCATGAGCTACTTAGAAATTCAAGACACCCTAGCTATACATATACTTTTTTTTTTTAATCTTGAAATATATGCAACTCCGAGTTTGACTTTAAATAATAAATATATACTGTTATTATAGCCATATTAATTAATCTATAAAGTATACCAAAGCGTTTCATAATTAATAATGTTTCCAATTAGCTAGTTTTATCCACGTCATGACCCTACTAAATTGAACTAGCCAACACTATTTCAAAGGGGGAATTCAAATCCTCTACATGCACCACCCATAAGATTTATGGCAAAGTCTCAGATGAGACGGTCTCATTATTTTTATTGTGATACGAATTTAATGAAATTTTCTATTGCAAATGATGTTTCACCATTTTTATTGCGATATGAGTTTAATGAAATGATGTATTTAACTTATTGAAATGATGTATTAAGGTCCGTCTCACAATAAAATAATAGTGAGACCGTCTCTCAGGAGACCAACTCAAGATTTATTAATCATGTTATATTTATTTGTATATATATAGACAAGGAGCGGATCCAGTGAGAAAACTCTTAACGTGAGAAAGTGAGAAAGATGCTTGATTGCATTTAGACATTGCTTGATTGTATTCAGATTGTTGTTTGATTGCAATGTTATTTGATTGTGCTTTAGTTGTTGCTTGATTATTTTGTTGCTTGATTGCGTCTTAGTTGTTGCTTGATTCAATATCAACCATTGATTTTTTTTTTTAATATTTGATGGACACGATTCATTCGTTTTTCTCACAGGGGAAATTTTTTTACATGATCTCTCCTCTATATAGACATATCATAGAATTGATATCGGTTATGTTCAGTATATATACTATATATATATATATATATATATATAATGTATGATTGTGATACAATATGGTAATATGTGAATGTGATCTTGAATAAATTATATATTATAGAAAAAGGTGATTGATTAATTAATTTATTAGGAATATAATTAAGACAAGAGATGTGGTTGTCCAAAAGCAATAAAACCTAGATAAAAAAGTAAGAATAATGTAATAGAGTGAGGGACGACGGAAGAGGATGCAATAAAAGCAGTTATGATAAAGCAAGCTAAGTAGGTGCATATAGTAATATGGGTAAGAGGTAGGAAGTAGGAGATAGGAGGTAGGGATGTATAATTCAATGGAAATTAAAGAATGGGATGTTTGCTTCAGACTGAAAAAGCTAAGAATTTTCACTTTCTTAATTTCTTCACTCATATTATTAGTAATAATGAATTAATGGGGAGGAGGTGTACATGTGTATATTTTAAATTAGTATTAGTGGGTTGGGATTGTGAAAAATTGAGCGTGAAGAAAAAGGAATTTGCAGAAAAATGGGGTCTCGTC
>JAPKLW010000847.1:115310-152779 GCA_026898455.1 Plectranthus barbatus
TACCCGAGTAATTTCCGCGTGGAGGACTTTTTGCCCTATGGGAATTCTTGCGTGGTGAGTGGTGGGGGGAGCCACTGACATGGCTGAGCTTGGGCGAATAGGAGTAGTCGTCATCACCTATTTTGGGTTGAGCACGAGTAGTAGTGGAGCTTCGAGGCCATACCTGATCGGAGGGATAGCCGCCCGACGAGACGTAGCTCTCCGACGTGGTGGGGTACCGGTAGCCCACCATGGCTGCTCTGTTTGCTGCTTCTTTCATGCCGTAGCCATTCAAACCTTGGTTTCTCTCATCATACAACTGTGCCATGTCACTTTAAATGCTGCTTTTCTTTTTTTCTTAATGTTGCACAAAGATCTGTAAACTGGTTCAACTTATATAGAAATAGCTTATATGCCCTGGGTAGCACAATTTAATACCTATTATATATTTTGTTCTTTTATGATGTCTTAATATAGTTCACAATATATAAAATATATATATTTAACTTTTATTTATTACAATTGATAAAATTATATTATAAAGTTATTGATATTCTAGAATTCGATATATAAGTATAATTAGATATAATTTTTTATAATTTAAATAATATTATTTTGATATATGATGGGAAAACTATATTTTTAAAATAAGATAATTTTGATAATTAGTTAAAAATTGGGATAAAATTGTAATTTTTTATTCTTAATTTTAAGATAGTATGATGTAGTTTTAACATAATCAGATAAGAAATTGATAGGTTGGTAAATAAAAATTATTATATTATTGTTCATGTTGTAGTTTTTGGAATAAAATGGAAAAGTGGTAAATTAGTGGAACCTTTTGATTTATTATATTAATATATTTAGAGTAACTGTTAATATTGAAGGGGAAAAAAATTCTTATATGGTGGAGGTTGTTTTCAGTTATTTGCTAAAGTTACTTCTCTTTAGGACAATACTTGAAGGAATCAAATTCTATGATGATAACTCATTTTTTTTTTTGTGTGTGTGTTTTTTGCTGTACTGGTGCAACACGTGTGAATAATTTTATTCTGATATTGATAAGGGAAGAATAACTTTTAGTGGGTATTTAGGTAACTTCACGACTCAGAATTAGAAATGGGAAAAAAGGATTTTGAAATTTTATTATATATATTAAAACTTTATACAAATTACAATTATAAATAACCGATGTTGTAATAGAAAAATAGTTTATAATATATATATGTTGTAATAGAAAAATAGTTATATATATATATATATATATAGAGAGAGAGAGTTGAGTTCATTTCTGAACTATATATATGTCCTGAATAAACTATAACCTATGATCCAGACGTTCATTTTTTTTATCCGATAGCTACAATAATGACATTATCCTTTTTTAAAGAATTAATTAACCTCTCATTTTCATAATATTATATTTAATATTCTTATTTTTTTAAAATTATTTAGAAATGTAATAGTAAATTATCAAAGAATTGGAAGGGTTGGAGTATTAATATTTGAATGAGAGATGCTCTAAATTTAGGGTTTTAGTTTCAGAATGATCTAATGGGCTCGATTCATTGCATATTTAAAGTGCAGCCCATTGGGTATCAATCGTAAATTGACCATGAAAAGTGAAGATTGCTTTGATAAAAATATAATTTTTCTACGATTTAAAGTTTTTCCTTAAATATAGAGTGATATATCAGAAGTATTCATTAAGGGCTCCATTCTATTTTCACAATACCAAAAAAAATGGCATAATTATGTAAAAACATCAGAGCTTTATATTGAAGATAAAATATTTAAAACTTATACACTAAAATCAATCTCTAACTATATAAAATATAAAATTTTACAACTAAAACGAAAAAGAATAATTCAGCCCTTCTTGTTAATCAGTCCCTCACACCCTATTCTTAACGATTCACAGATTAATAGAATTATGTCATAAAAACATCATATTATCCTATTAATACATTAAAAAAAAAATTAGGTTAGAAGGTTGAATCACACCCAAACCCATAGCTAGATCCGCCATTGTAAATATATGTTGTGAATCAACATAGTCAATTTTTAATTAATCAAACTATAATTTGTTTCTCAAGCCTATTTATATATGTTTTTGTTGATGAGTTTCTCACTTAATCAGAGTCTTAGTATGAATAGACTTTTCTTTAGTACTCTCAAATAATTATGTTTTAATTGAACACGATAGTCAAATTTAGATTTAAAAACATTCTTCATAATCATCTATACTTGTTAAAAATTTACAATCTCTTCCCACATGATCTCTATTCTGTATTCTATATAATTAACACACAGCAAGTAGTCATATTATTTTCAAAGATATATATATATACTGATATACATTTATTGCAAACATATATATACAAAAGGTTTAGGACACACAAAGCTTCTTCACTCGACCAACTTATTCTAGTACGTACGTACGTAGACAAGCAAGCTCCCCACGTGATCATTAAGCCAAGCCCCACGCACACAATAGAACTTAGAATAGCACCTTAATTATTTATAATCATTCACGAAAACACCGCCGTACTTTCTGGCCAACGTTTCGCTGTCAATAATTCCCTCCCTGTACCTGTGTTGAGGCTGCGGCTGCCTGTGCGCCTCCGTGCTGTCTTGACGTGGCGACCCACCAAATGGGGTCCATTGGGGCGGTGAGTCGCCATGATGACCCGGCCTGGTTTTGATGGGCGCAGGAGCCTTGTTGTCGTAGGTCACAGGCTTTGTGTGGTTGTTGCCGTAGATATTGCTAGCTTCGGGCAGTTTCTCTGTGTTGTAGTAGTATTTAGGAGGGGCTAGTTTTTGGTGGTGTGAGATACCTTTTCTTGCTGGATGCTTTTCTTCGTTGTACTCCATGCTTTCATGGTAGCGCACTCCATCTCTGCCTTCAACATCATCATTGTTGTCACGGTTCCCCTGGACCAGATTTTTCCTGGGGGAATCCTGTGGGCTGGTGTTGAAGTAATTTCCGCGTGGTGAGTCGTGGGGGGAGCCATTGACTTGGCTGAGCTTGGGCGAATAGGAGTAGTCGTAGTCATCACCTATTTTGGGCTGAGCACGAGTAGTGGAGCTTGGAGGCCATACCTGATCGGAGGGATAGCCGCCCAACTTGACAACCTGCTCGGTTGAAGAGACGTAGCTCTCCGACGTGGCGGAGTAGCCCACGATGGCCGCCGGTCTATATGCTGCACCTGGTTCTTTCAATATTCCATACCCATTGAAACCTTGGTTTCTGTGATCATAGTACTGTGCCATGTCACTTTAATTTTTTTTTTTTTTTTTTTTTGTTCTGTGTTAAAACAGATTTGTAAGCTGGTTGAGCTTATATAGGAATTTTGAGTAACTGTTAATATTGAAGGGTTGTTTGTTGGAGGTTGTTTTCAGTGATTTCCTAAAGTTACTTCTCTTTTATCGCAAGATTTGAAGGAATCAAATTCTATGTCGATGATAACTCACCTTTTATATTTTGTTTTTTTGCTATATTGGTGCCACACATGTGAATAATTTTATCCGGATTGAAAAAGGGAAGAATAACTTTGGTGGGTCTTCGGATAACTTCATGACTCAAAATAAAAGGAAAAAACTTTCAATTATATCTTTAAATTAAGTTATTTTTTAAAATTTAATCCAAATTATCAAAATGTTTAAATAAATACTCAAACACTATATAAATTTATTCCCAACTAATTTTTTGGTCAACAAAAAAACTGATTGTGTTGCTAGAATTTTATATCAGCTAATTAATGTCACGTGTAAATGTAATATAAAATAAATTTTTTTCGAAGAAAAAGACTTTTAAAAATCCAAATTTTTTTTTAAAAAATCTCAAAACCCCAAAAAGCATAAACCTTTATTAAACCTAAAATTAAAAAACCCAAAATCATAAAACCTTTATTGCAGGGTCTCTACTAGAAAATTGAAAAACTTTCCCCAAAAAATATTGAAATTTCAAAATATATTTGTATATATGATCATCCTAGAGGGAAAAAAACAAGATATTTTGAATATTGGGAATATAGAATAAAGAATTTATATATAGTATCAATATGAGTTTTCAAATGGATATGTTTTTATCTCCCATTCCGAGCCCATCAATAAAATCATCTTTATTTGTGATTAAAAGATCATGAATTTGATATAAAAATCATTTTAGCATTTTATTTTAACTTATAAGAAGTTATAAAAAAAAAAAAACATAAATTAGATTTAAGAACTGGAGTTTAAGTTTTCAATACGTATGCTGCAAAATATCAACAAGAAAATTTACGAGATGAAAAGAGCCCGATTCAACATTTCTGGATTCTTCAAGTTCAAGTTGTTCAACTCTCCCTCTCTTCACTTTTTCTTCTCCCTTATTCTTTTTCTTTTTTAAAATACTTAAATTGGTTTTCCAAATCAGGTTATATATCTGTATCTATATATATCCGTATTATAATAAAAACAGCAGGCTAAATATGGAATATTATAGTTGCATTAATTATTTATTAATTGATTTATGAGTTCATTAATTATGTAGTGAAAATTTCTATATATAATAATTTTATTGTTCTATGGAAGTCTTTAATTAATTAAATATGAAGTACAATTCTATATGTACTTATACATTAAATTATAATATATTGTAGAGTATATAATCACAAAAAAATATTACCACCTATATTACAAAGATCAAAATAACATTAAGAAAAAATATTTTTTCTTATTAATTATTATTCATCACCTCAAATTATATTTTTAATAATAATCAAAACTTCATATTATGTGATTCTAAATAAATCATGTTAAAAACACTTGAGTTGTATAATTTATTGTAGTTTGGTCTATTTTTTAAATATAAACTTTATATTTATTTTTTATGTCTCACGTTTAATTATATTTCTATTTTCTATTGGACATTTCGTGAAAGCTAAAATGATCAAAGTTGATATCATGTAAAATTAGAATAAATATATAATTTTTTTGTTTAAAATCAAATATTAAAAATATGGTTAAAATATCATATTTTTTTAAGGTAATCAAATTTTAATGTATTATGAAGTCATTTTTATTTTGGAAGTAAATATTTATAAACATTGTTTTGGGAGACAATTATCCACAAAACATAATACACAATTATACAAAAAAATAATTAATTCTTCCTAGATCAAATTAAATTATTTTTTAATATGTTTAAATCTTAAATCTCACAGCTTTAAAATAATCACCTTATAATACTTGAATAGTGTAATTTATTTTAGTTTAGTATATTTTAAATATATTAATTCACATTTATCTTAGATTTTTATGTTCAATTATATTTTGTAGAATTAGACATGTCGTGGTAATCGAATTGATTAAACTTTGATATTAGTACAACAAAAATAGTATGAAGTTATGTATTTTAATATAAGCTCTAAAAATATGGTATCATATATAAAGTTTGTTATCTTAAGGTAATTAATTTTAATATATTACCTAATAATTTTCTATTCTTGTAGTCTGACCATTTTGGAAAAAAATATCCATAAAATAGAGTATGAAATCTTTCCAAACATAATTCCATGGTCATAAAATAAAATAATATGCATGGTGAGTAGTTATATGTTTATGTTTCATCTATTACAAATTACTCAAAATGTATGAATGACATTACATTTTTATTTTTATATATTATTTTATTTATTTAGAATGAAACTTAAACAAGTATAAGAAAATGAATAATTCTAAAAAATATAATTAATTGATCATAATGAAAAATAATGCTCGCGCATCTTGCTGAGTGCTTGTAGTAAATACTGCACATCACCAAAGACAAGATTCAATAAACAAAAAAAAGTTCCCAGAAAAGAAAGAGGACTTGCAAATTGCAATAGGTTATTGATTAGTGGAGAACAAAATATATATATATATTTTTAATTTTATTTTTAGAATCAATCCTGTTGCAAACCCATACATATCGGTTTTACTGGATAAAACAATCACTTTTTCAGGGAAAAAAATAACAAATGTAAACATCTTGCACCAATTCAAAATATGCACTTGAAAAATTGATCTTTTCTGTAACTGGAGCTTTTTCTTAATTTTTTATTTTTTTCTGAAATAACAAGAGCCTTTTTTCATATATTCAACTGCACCATATAGTTTACCCCTCTTTTCTTTCTCGTGAACTTCAATTTCAGTATCAGTATCAGTTTGAAATTTCATCACCTTTACTTCCAGATCTGCATTCCTCAATCTGCAATTCAAATGCCTCCCGCGGATACGGGCTCCGACCTCAGAGTAGACTCTCTCTCCCTCTCTCTCGTTTAGGAACCATGTGTAAGATTTTCAATACAGCATTATCCTTAAGCTTACATTGAATCCGTGTGCTTGTGTGTGTTGCCTGTTCTTCTTTTACAGAGACCATCAATTAATCCGGCTACTCTAGGTATGAGGTAAGATATAAACTATATTCACAATTTACTCTCTTTTTTCCCCTTTTCTGTTATGCTGTGTTTTTGTACAATGTGACGAAGGAAAACAAGGAATTATGCAAACATGAAAAGAAGTGAAGATAATGGTTGCGTTTTCACAGTTTTTACTCGCTAATTTGAAGCATTTTTTCGTTCAGTGAGTACGCGTTTGCGGATATCAATAACTTGGAGCACTGCGTCAAGTATTTGAACAATTCCCTCGTCACATTTGGCTTTCCTGCTTCCCTCGATCTCTTTTCTAATGACCCAGTGAGTTACTTTGAATACTGAAGCTTTACTGGAGTTTCTATTTGATATACTGATGGCGCTATGTGCGTAATGCGCTTCGGAAAATTTGGAAATAGGTATCCATAGCAAGGACTTGCAATTGCATGTATGCTTTGTTGCAGCAGAGACAGCGGGATGTTGAGTTTCGTGACTCTGCAAACGAGCAGAGGCAACGGTAGTTTTTAATAATCTTCTCGAATGTTGGAACCATCTTGACTTCTTACTAAGTCATTATGATTTGAACTCAAAAGGGTTTGTGTTCATATGTCCAACATTTTGTTGCAGTTTGTAAAATCTTGTAAATAACACCTTTAAAGTAGTAGACTGAGAAAACGAGTTGTTTTCCTAGAGTTGTTCATGTTACTGAGTAAACTAATTTTATTTGATTGAGTTTTTAATTTTTATTATTGGCTGTCAGTAGTGAATTTTGCATCCAATTGTGTCGTTAGTGATTTATGGAAGTTTGATTATGGTAGAAACCATGGAAAGAGATGGAATAGGGATTTTTTCATTGATTTAGCAAATTGATTCAATGTTCTGGACAGCAAGAGGATGCACTTGTTCGTGTCCAATTTTGTGTAGGTAGCATATGTTTACATGTTCTTTTCAATGAGAAACTGAAATCTTTATGGGGCATTTGGACTGACTACTATTGCGTAGCCTAAGGGCATAAATCACACTGCAGTACTTGGTGATTTTTTTATTTTTTATTTTATTTGTATCAAGAACATAACTTGCTTTGATTTATTTAACAGGCTCTTATCAGACATTTCAAGACTTGAAGCCAAAGTTGAGAGGCTCGAAACCCAGTTATCTGCAAAAGATAGAGAGATAGCTAGTATGACAAGAACGGTTCGTCCAGTGTATTCATTTTGAAAGATCACCGAGTTATCTTTTAGTTTATTTATCTCTTGTTTTGCAACGAATTCCACCAATAGGAAGCGAAAGCTACAGCAGCTTTCAAAGCCCAAATCGATAAGTTGCAGCATGAGCGAGATGAATTTCAGAAGATGGTTTTGGCTAACCAGGTTTAGACATTTACCTTATTGTTTGGGTTTGACTCTACTCATTGCTATTTATAATAACATGGTACTTGATGCCAGCAAGTACGAACTCAACAGATTCATGAAATGAAGAAGAAAGAAAAAGAGTATCTAAAGTTGCAGGTACCATTTTTTTACATCACCTATAAGCCGCTTGAATGAAAATCAAATTTTGGACTTTAGAGATGGTATAATCACATTAAGAGAATAAGGGCAATCATACCTGGCTCGTCAACCTTTTCTTTTTTTTTTTTTTTTTTACAGGAACGTCTTAATCAAGTAGCAGTGGAGAAAAAGAAAGAATCTAGATCCGGCATGGAAATTATGAATTTATTACAGGTAAATCTCTTGCTAGTATCTCCTATTACTTATGATTTTCTTTCAGTTTCTTCTCCTCAGTCACACGTCTATATTATCCTGATAGAAAGAAGGCAGGCAGCGTGGGACATGGAATGGGAAGAAGGCTGACGCAGATTTCTACAAAAAGATTGTAAGAAATGTAATTTGCTTGTTTAAATTCATCGCTAAACACACATGACATTGATGGTAGCTGCTTGTAGGTGGATACTTATGAAGCAAAAAATCAAGAATTGGTTGCAGAAAATGCTGATATGAGGGCATTATTGCGGTCGATGCAGGTATCTTTGATCTCTAATGAATTGTGTGTTTCTTTTATTATTTTTTCGTTTTATTTGTTAAACATAACCTCTTCCTGTTAGGATTCTGTGGAGGAGCAGCAAGTTATGGTTCATGGGTGATAAAATGCATTAAAAGATTTCCAGTGATGCCATTTTTCCATGTTTGTACATATTTTCAAAATTTACTTTTGCTCCACACAAATGACAATGTTAACTATTATTTTAATGAGACTTCGGTTGATTTTATAGCAGCTTGCATCTGTTTCTATACCTGTTAATATGTTATTATTGCTCTTGTTGTAATTATGCCCTTATTTTATACACTACCTCTTGAAGTCATTTCAAATCATGGGCTTGCTTCATGCTTTTATCCTTTGGCCCACATGTTAGAGCATCTAGGATGACTAAACTAGAATACTAGAATTTGTGAGGAACTTTGTACTGTGTTAGGGCCCTTTGGTTCTGAGAAGATATATTTCTAAGGCATACCTGGCTCCAGGTTGATATGCGTGAATTCTTGAATGCTCCAAATGGGAAAATCTCTTCTCCTGTCAATGCTAGATCGGATGCTGAGCTGTCACAGTCCCCATTGTGTGGGAGGACGGTATGTTGGAATCAGGAAAATACATATGAAAACTCATTATATTGCCAAACTTCCATCTGAGTAGATTAAGGATTGCTTTCTTTTTCTTCACAGGACATGTTTGATTTGCCTCTTCATATAGCCAGAGATCAAATTGAAGAAAGTCTCCGAACAAAGATGAATTCAATAAAGGTACAATAAAATGCTATGTTATACCTATCCAATTTAATTTTTTTCTGGTTGATTATTGTTAGTACTATTATTTTAGTATCATATTCTGCTATTTGAAAATGAAGGAGCGCATAGTTCAGATACAAGATGCACAAAAGGGTGCAGAATTCACTTCTGAGGTGTCAGAAAGAGAACTTGAGCTTGAAGCTCAGCTTGTTGAGGCAAGAAGCATCATTCAAGAGCAGGTAATCATATTGTTTCTTGAATAACAGTTATATAAATTAACACTCTCTACCATGTGATGATTATTTTTTCAATTTATCTTTTGAAGAGGTCATAGTGAGTGGAGTTTCACCTATTCTTTGGCCATTTCCTTTTTTTTTGCTAGTTCAATCTATCACACTTAAATTACATGAAGTTTTTTTCTTACTAATTAAGTTTTCTGAACAATGTTTAAATTAGAAATGTGCTATTCTGATTGATAATACTATATCCATTAATTTCCTTTGCTACTTTCATCTCGGTTATAGTTTCATATTTTAGAAGTATTAATGTGATCTTTTGCCCAAAGTAACAAATGAACTTCAGATTATCATTCTAGGAAGGTGTGTTAGAACAATACGGACCCCTGCCATTCTTCTCACTGAATTGGGTTTGCATTAGGACACCTTAACTAAAAATCAATATTCTTTAATGCAGGCATCTATTATGTCTAAACATATTCCTAAATCCGATAGGCCAAGGTATATCTTGACAAATCTCTTTCTCCTGCAACTATCTCTCATGCACACAACTTATGGTTACAAAGGTGTATTATGATTCGGAAATAGATAGGGGGAAAAGGATAGAACACCAACGAGAGAAAACTAAAGAATGATGTTTATGCAGGAGATTAAGTGGCCACATGAATTCTGAGAGGGACTCGGTATTGTGATCACCATGACGTATGTTGGTTAAGTATGCCACTTCTGTTACCAAAAGAAAATTTCTATACCATTTAAGTTGCATAACTTCCAGATTTTCCATTTTCATTTCTTTGGTTCTTTCTTGGTAAGTTACTTCAGTGTTGTTTATAGTTTCATTTTGTTCTGTAGGGACTGTAATCATGATCACCAATATTCAAGCCGCTTGCTCTACATTGAGTCTTGGTTCTTTGATCATGTAATCAATATTTGGAGTGTTCAGAGTGCTGCTAACTATCACAAAGCTGGATCTTATTCCGAGTGATAACTCATTAAACGAAAGCAGTAGGAGTCATGTGCATATTTAATTGCTCTCTACTTAAATTATCCTAAGTTTTTTATATGTAGGTTCTGCTGAACTTATTGTTCTTTGGTTCTTCACCTGTTCTCACGTTGTAGCATTTCGCGTTTGATTCTACTTCAGTTTAGTTTAGAGTACCTTATTTACCATTTTGGAGATAGAAAGGGCGTAGATTTGTGAAATTAGACCCCACCAAATTTGGACAGATCGTTTAAGTTTCTATGGCACAAAAGTTGCCCCAAAATTAGAGATTCCTGAAACTATATTTGTGGTTGGCCGACGTTCTTGAAACCTTAAAAGCGTATATATGTAGTGATAATGAAATAAAATAAAAAATTTTAGTCAGGTCAATCCCTATATCATCGCCTACCTGTTAAAGCTTATGGTTGGAAAAGTTAAATGAACAATTCTCAGTTCTCAAGGTTCCTTCAATCTCCCGTTTCACAAATTTGTTGAATGACGTGAATTTGAGCCTTCTCATCTTGGCTTTTGAATGGAAGTCAACTATTCCCCTAAGTTGAAAAAGAAAATTTGCCCATTTCCCGTTGACTTTTATATTGAATGGAATGAACGATTTCTCATCTTTTACCATCTCATCTCGTTCGAGTGAAACAAAATTACCTTGGGGTTAGTTTAGTTACAATGGTGAGTGGCGAGTAAATGACCCATCTCCAAGTTAAATAGAAAAGGTTAGTTTGACGATGTTGATACGTAGTTTGGTCTGTTTCACCGATGGGGTCCAAATCTAGCTAAGACATCGATCAGAGATATTTAGTTGCTCCAACTTATAGTTTATGAATTTGAAACTACCCGACGCACTAAGGAATTTAACAGCAACTGAGATGGGCCAGGGAGTAGCATCTTGATAAATATCTCAAGGTTTTTGATTTGTGAGACGAAAGATCCAAATAATGTATTTATTTGGGTGGGGTTGAAAATGGTTGATGGATAAGAAGTTAGTTGTAGCTTAAGTAGTAGGCAAGTGCACATGAATATGGTATGACCAAAAATCTAACGTGACCTTCAAATCAAAGATGGCTTCTTTGCTTGGCAATGTCAAAAAGACAACTTATATATAACAATCACTCCAATACTATTATATTATTAATAAATAATACTAATACTTTATCTTTAATTCTAACATGGAATTGAATAAGTTGCCATCAATCATAGGCCCATTATCAGCCTTCTTACAATCCCCTCAATCACGTGCTCTGATCCTCGCCCTTCTTTAAGCAAACCCTGCTTTCCATATACATATACATATACATATACACATACACGTCCCCATTCATTTCTAACTCCACAAAAACAAAACAAAAAATATGGAGTTGAAAGCTGAAGGTGGTGGAAATCAAGTTTCTGTGCTTCAAGGTGATGGGATTTGCATCAGCAGAATTCTTGCAAGAGAGTCTTCAATCGGCCAGTCTTCTAGAATATTCTACCGCTCTGCCGAAGGGGTTCCCTTCAGATGGGAAATGCAGCCGGGAACTCCCAAGAATCCGCAAGAAGATGAGGATTGCATACCTCCAATCTGCCCTTCTCCCCTCATGCAAAGCCTGGGCCTCCCTCTGCCTAATCTCGACTGCTACGACGACGACGACCCCGCATTGAAAACCTCAAAGATTCGGAGGTTGAAGGAAATGGTGAAGAAGAGAATCAACATTCATGATATAATAGGTAGAAGCGGAAGAAGAAGAAGTAAACAACATGAGAGCTCATCAACCTTTTCTTCTTCTTCTCCCTCCTCGACTAGCAATCGTGTTGTCGATGTTTCAATGGCGCATGCCCCTTTTTGCTGCACCCCTTGGAACACTCCCGCCATACTGGTACGTATAATATTGCATGCTCATACTCGACTATATATCTACCACCATGTATAATCTTGTATGTATATGTACGTATAGGAAGAAGGGAACACGAGAATATATTACTGCAGCCAACACAAAAACGCGTTTGCTGTGGAAGAAGACGACCTATTCCTCAGTAGAATATTCACCGGAGTTTCCGCTGCCGAACATTTTTCCGGTCCACTACACGGTGAGATTCCCCCGTCAGGAATCCCCTTCCGATGGGAGATGCAACCAGGCAAGCCAAAAGCCTCGCCGGAAAACGAGCTCATCCCGCCGCCGAGCCCTCCGCCGGCGGTGCAAAGCTTATGCGTGGCGCGGCCTTCAGGCAGAGATAATAAGGGCGAGAAGTCGGCATTGAAGAAGGCATGGTTTTGGATAAGGCGGTACGTCAGAAAGAAGGAAAGCAAGAAAATGGCGCAGCATGAAATAAGCTTCAGATATGATGTGAAAATGGAAGAGGGATTCGATGCTCCTTCTCTCAGGAAATCAGCTTCGATTTCGTCTGTGTCTTCGATTTCTCCGCTGTCGAAGGGCGGGTGGAGGGTGTCGAAGATTAGGAGGGATTTTGAAGGGAGGTGTGGGCCGTGGAGTAGAAGAGATGCTCTTGTTTTTGCCACGAGAAAGTGGAAATCCTTCACATCTTAATCTTCGTTCGCAGCTTTCCATTCATCTATACATACAATAAAAATATATATGTATAATGTGTATGAATAATTTTGGATGATGCGTTCAGTTTGATGAATAATTTTATTTTAATGTAGTTTCTTGCTTGATGTTCTGCTTTAATACAACTTATTTATTTTTAATGCAAAAATAACCTCTATTCTCCATCATTCTGGGCCTCAAATTATTTTGTGAGATTTGCAAACTGCAAAGAAATATTCCTATGTAATTCTCTTACGCTGCAGAGGCCCGTTGAAAAGCCCAACTAAGCGCACAGTAATAAGATGGTATTTGGTTATATTACTACTAGATTTACTCCCTACAATATGTGAATCATATTCAATTTTTTAAAATTCTTCTATGATTTTTAGTTTAAGGTTATTTGAATCATATAAATAGTAAGACATACTACACTACTTTTTTTTTTAAATAAGTAGGGTGATCACGAACCAAATTGAGCTGAGTATGGTAAAACTCGAGCTCAACTCAATCGAGCTTAAATTTTTAAACTTCAATTTGATTCGGTGCCAAACTTGTCAAGTTCGACTCGGCTCAATCAAACTTGATTATTTTAATTTTTTTAAGTTTTAATTTAAATTTTAAATTATTTATTATTAAATAATAAATTTATGAATAAACATTTAAATTATATTATGCTCAATATGGCTTGTGAGCCTAACTTAAACCGAGCTCTACTCAGACTTGATTTAAGCTCGAGCTCGATAAAGCTTACGAATTTATCGAATCGAGTATCATAAAACTCAAATTTAAGAGCTCGCTTCAATTAGTATGAAGTCAATTTTAATTTTTTTTTTCGAATTGATCTCAAATAACTCGCGAAAGGTTCCGAAATTATTCACCCATTCTCTTCCTTTCCTAAAAAAAAAAGAACAAAAAAAAACACTATATTATACTTAGGTGTGATGAGTACGAAATATTTATGTAAAAGAATAATATTAGTAAAATAGTCTAAAGGAGAATCCCCACTTAAGTAATATTATTCCATCTCCAGTGGCATTGGCATACGAGCGAATAGTGATAGTTAGGGGTGGGAATAGGTCAGGCTATCTGATATGAGCCTATGGCTCAGCCTACTTAAAGCCTACATAGGCCCAGCCTATCTCATAAAAATGTCAGACTTGAGTTTCTTTAATGGCCTATGGCCCTATATAATTAAACAGGCTTTGGCTCGGGCATCAAATCCGGCCTTTCAAACCTAACACTCATTGGCGGATCCACGTATGGGCTAGGGGGGGCTCCAGCCCCCCCCGCCGGAATTTTTTTTTATTTTTGTAATATCGCGATCCAGAATTTTTTCGTTTTTGTAGTATTGCGATCCAGAATTTTTTGGATTAGCCCCCCTCATAAAGAAGAAAAAATGGATGAAAATAAGAAAAAAAATATGATACGAAGGATTGAAGTCCAGTGGAGACAAAAAAAAAATTTCAGCCCCCCTCACGGGGATTTTCTGGATCCGCCACTGCTAACACTCTAACAGGTCAGTCTACTTAAATAATATATTATATAATTATTAGATATATAAAAAAATTAAATTCATAATTTAATACAAGTTGAATATTTATACTAGTAGTTTATATTCTAAAGTCCGAATTAGATTCAAGAACTCATTTCAAGTTTGAAATGGATTTAAATAATTTCTCTTATTTTTATTAATTTATATTATATATATATATAATTTATAAAATAAAAAATTTATTTCTAATTTAAAAATATTTTTTAAAAATTATGAAATAAGCTTAAATATGCCTCAAGTAGGCTAGAAGTCCGGCCTATATCACTGAAAATACCAGACTAAAGCCTTTATAAAAGTCTATGATAGTAAATAGGTCAGGCCCAGGCTTAATAAATTTTTTCGCAGGTCCAGGCCTATCGGAGCAAAGTCTACCTAAGCTCAGCCTATTTCCACCCCTAGCGATAGTATAAAATGCAAGCGCTGATTTTAGTGTACATTAGTAGTATCAAATTTATTAATAAATATGTTTGTCAAATTTTCAAATCAACTTTCTAAAATGCCATTAAACTTTCGATCGAATTATGTAAGATAAGTAAATGACAAATCTATATGCGCATTAACTTTTATGCGTAGATATTTACATTAACTTTTTATAAAGTATATCACTTCGTCTTCAAACAAAGATTTTTGGAAAAAAATAAAAATAAAGAATAAGCCAAAAAGTTTAAAGAGTAGTATAGAAAGGGAAAAAAAAAAACCTCACTTTATCAATATAACCAATGGCAGCTCTCATGTCGCGAGAAGTGCGCTGCACTGATATCTTCAAACAAGGGAGCATTATTTTTAAAGAAAAAATATATAGTAGTATTTTATTGCAAGATTATCTTACTGCAAATTTTTTTAAAAAAATGATACAATATATAAAATAAAAATAAAACTAATTTTTAGCCTAACAAAAATCAACAGAGAATTTAAATTTGTATTGAGAGAAACAAGATATTTAGTTCAATACAAATTCTAAAAATAAGATATTAAGATTTATTTATTCAATTATATTCAATAAGAATATATATTCTGAATTAAAAATAAATCTTTGTAGTTATTGATACGTGTGTGAAATTTCTATTTTATTAGTGCATTATTGTGATGATTTCATGGATATTTCACCCACATATGTTTTTTTTGTTATATTTGATGTGTTTTCGAGTTTGTTGGTGTTTGAGTTGTGTAGGTGGACAATTGAGCATAAATCCATGAGTTAGAGCCAACTTTGGGATAGATTTTGACCCAAATCTTGTATGTGTTAAGTGGATTTTGACCCAAATGTAGCATGAGAAGCTGAAACGGTGAGACAGAGCCAAATTTCGACCCAGACAGGTTTGGGTCGGTCGAGATTTGCCTCCGTAGGGCATATTTTGACCCAGCTCTCCAAATATCAATCGAAATCTGTCTTACAGAGGCAAATTTCGACAAAGATGATTTCATCCCGGACGAAATGATGTGGGATTTTCTGGAGGTTTCTGAGCAGAGGACCATTGCGGTCGAAATGGTTTCATCTTGGGCGAAATCTGTGAGCGGATACTAACTATATAAAGGAAAAAATCGAATTGACTGAGAACTTTTGGCAACTTTTGGTACTTTTTCGACGGTTATTCACCTCCAAACTCTTCCAATCTCATACAATCACACAATTGAAGGAGTTTCAAAACTAAATTCATCAAATTATGGGAGATTTGAAGATAGAAGTGAAGATCAACGAATAGAGATCCACAATTGGGAGAAATCAACATCCAAATTATTTTTGTAATGGCTAATTTTACTCTTTGTATTCAATTGACCTTATTGCAAGGTATGGATAGCTAACTCACTGTAGGGTGTTGGATTTTTAAATTAAGTTTGTAATTTTAATAACATGAATGATTTTGATATTTATTATTAAATATAATATTTTATCAATATTTTTATTTATATATATACAAAAAAGAATACCATTTTTTTATTCGCATAGTACCTTCAAGATTTTTGGGTCGGCCCTTAATATAACTATATAGTATTTACTTTATGATATTGCTATTTTATTCTTATTATTTTAATTAAAATCTCAATTTAGAAAACTGATAAACACCTAAAATAAAACCAAAACTCTATTAAAACACATAATAAAGCCACATTAAAATATTTAAAATAAAGTCTCATCAAATAAAACCAAAACATAAAAGGAAGCCACATCTGCATGATCCTACATCTCGTTCAATGTTCATGGAGGTTGATGGTGTTTGCTGGCAGTTTGAAGACATGTTGATAGAGTTTTTAGTTTCTTGCGTCAATAGTAAAAGCGTGGCTACGTTTCTATTTTGTTTAGATTCTTTTCATGCATTTTTAAGTTGTTAGACCTCACGTGCTTCTCATGTGAGTTTTCATGCTTTCTTCGTTTTCCTCTCGCATATATGTGTGAGCGAGCTGGTTGTTTGGAGCTAAGATGAAAGTTCAATGAAATTTGTCTTCCCTATCTTTACATTTCATACAACATTCAACAAAACCTCAAATTTTAATGGTAAACTAATTAATTGTAATTCAATGTAAGGTTTCCATAATTCCACATACTCTGGGTAATGCTCTAGCACAAAAAAAATTATAAAGTAATTAAAACCCATATTTCAAGTTTATTGCAAAAAAATATACTGCAACGAATTAGGCGAGAGTGTTCATTAATTTCTAAAAAAAAAGTACTAAATCAGAATATATGTTAAATTTATTTTAGGGGGGTTTAATTAAGGGTGATTCTAAACACAACCCTCTTTTTATTCCTTACAGCCATTTAAAAAAAATATATATGATATTCCTTTTTTATCCTTATAGCTACAATTTAAATTAAAATATTTTCTATTTAAATACATATTCCCTGAAACACAGCCCCAAAAGATCATCTTCTTCGCTGTTAACTCCTGCCATTAACAGTTTAGCATCTTCAATACTAAATTGTTCAATTGCTTACCGAGTTTGTTCTATTGCTTGTTCTTTTTTCATTCATTCCAGATGAGTGAGGAAACAGTATATACATAACAGCACAAAAAAAAGAAAAAACATTTGAAAAAAAAAAAGAATACACCTTTTCACTAAGGAAAACAACAAAATAATATAAGATAAAAGGAAAACAAAAGAAGATCCACCCCACCTACTCATAAATACATACGGACGCAACTCTATCTCCAAAAAAAACAACAAAAAATTGCTAGTCGAAAGATTGAATCAAACATAAAAAGTTTGGCGAATGAAAAACCCCATGTATCAATAATCACAATTTTAAATACCTCTCCAATGAAAGAGACCTTCACCACATCCAAGGTCTACACTATTGAAAGGAGTGTGCGAGCGTAGAAAATCCGGCAAAGTGGTGGTGCAGTCAACGTTAGAAATCTTAAGGATTTTATTTAATGGGGGCTTTGTATTTTACAAAAACTTTGTTTTATGGAATATATATTTGAATAATAAGTTTTTTAATTAAAATTATAAGGATAAAACTGGAAGTTTATATTTTGTTATTTTAAGGAGGCTGTAAGGAGTAAAATGATGGCTGCATTTAGAATTACCCTTTTATTAATTTTGACAGAAGAAGATATCCTAAAATCTACCGATTTTTTAGGGCTTTTACTTTAGGGGTTTTGATGGAGGTTTTGTTTTTAAGGGTTCTAATTAAGATTTTAAATTAAAATTACAATGTTAAAATTAAAATATAATATTCTATTTTTAAAAAAAAATGCGTTTAGAATCACCTTTTATGTTTTTGTCTCTTTTTTTTTTTCCTTCTAAAAAAAACATCACTTTATTGCACATCTACAGGTAAAAGGAGATTATTAGTAAACTTATGAAAGTTTTATTCTAGATTGAACAATTATTCTCCATAGTTTAAGACAGGATTTGATCCATCATACAACATGCGACACTTGAAAATTATTACAATGAATACAATGAATGTGTAGTAATCAGATAAATCATTCACTCATTCAATATTCCATTTTCCTTTATAAGCAATATATTCTACTGATCATGTATATATATTTATATATACTAATATTAAATGCAATATGCATTGTATCATAAGATATAGTAGAGCACTTGCAAAATGGATCGCCTTATGTCCCCTTTAACTAGTTGACCAATTTAAATATTTTAAAAAGCTAGCAGTTTTGAGGGATTCCTCAACCCTATGTTGTGATTTTGAGTTTCACCAAGTTGGAATTAGAGTTTAGTTTTTATTGGGAATCTTATTCAGGAATATGGCTTTGATGATAAAGTAATATAGACTTTATATGGCAAATTTAAAGTCTCACATTAATTAGAAAAGGAAGAATGTCATTAGTTATAACTGTTCATCAAATTGCAATTAGTATGAAGTCTTTCGTAAAATGAAAAAAAAAAATAACAACCGTGATAATTAAATCAACCCAAAACAAATATAATCATACTAATAAAATTGTGACAGTACTAAAAAATTGTTAAATAGTTTTGTTCTTCTCATTTAAATTGTTTACTCTAATTTTTTAAGAAAAAAGGAGGCAAATTCTCAGATGAGACGGTCTCATTATTTTTATTGTGAGACAAATTTAATGAAATGATGTATTTTTTTATTACAAATGATGTCTCACCATTTTTATTGTGAGACAAACTTAATGAAATGATATGTTTCTTTATTGTAAATGATATGTATTTCTTTGTTGCAAATAATGTAATTTTTAGAAATGGAATGATGTATTTAACTTATTGGAATAGTGTATTAAGGTCCATCTTACAATAAAAAAAAATGATAAAACTGTCTCTTAGGAGACCAACTCAAAAGAAAAAGTATCAAGGACTCTTCTCTTCAAACTATTGACCCGATTTTCTTCAATCATACATATTATGTAAATTTTCAACTCATTATCTACCAAAATTATACAAAACGAGTCCAATTTAATTTTATTGACATTTATGAAGCCCACATAATATTTTATCTTCAAACGCATATAACTTTCGAAAACATTAAGTTATAACACATATAAATATGGAACTATTATATTACAAAACTTTAATTCCAAACCAATTCGGCTATATAAATGGTTTTTTTTATATATAGAATCTATATCTATATCTATATCTATATAATATACTAAAGGAGTTCCGGTCAATTCCCTCCAAAATTCTAAGAGACCGTGCACATTAAAAAACTCTAATAAAAGCCTAAATGTATTTTTCATTTACAAATTACAATTTTTGTATTTGTATAAAATTTATTTATTGTAATATATTAATATTTTTCAATCATAAAATAAGTCTTTATTTAATATTTTATAACAACAATATATAATTATAAATATATTTAATAATATAATATTTTAAAATAAAAATAATAATATTATAATGGTTTTGGTTAATATGATCATTATTAAAAATAGTGGATATTTAAAATAATAATAGAATAAATAAAAAATTAATTATAAAATAACATAAGATAATAAAAAAATAAGAAATAAATAATTTGTTATTGAGATTTGCGAATGATAAATGAGAATGAAATCCACTATTTTGGAGGATTTGTAATTTTATAATATTTGAGTATCATTCTCATTCATACATTTTCATTTCTTTCAACCAAACGGTGTATTTCGAAATTTCCAACATCCACCAACCTAATAAATCATTATCATATTATTAAAACTCTACATATAAAATATGTTCGTGCAACGCACGGGTGTATTTCTAGTAATGTACTAAAAGAGTTCCGGTCAACATAGTCAACATTCTATATTTTCCCTCCAAAATTATAATATTTTATCTTTAAACGCATATAACTTTCGAAAACATTAAGTTATAACACATATAAATATGGAACTATTATCTTACAAAACTTTAATTCCAAACCAATTCGGCTATATAAATGGTTTTTTTTTATATATAGAATCTATATCTATATAATATACTAAAAGAGTTCCGGTCAACATAGTCAACATTCTATATTTTCCCTCCAAAATTATTGAAAACCGTGCAATGAAAAATTAAATAATTAATGATATTTCTCAATTATTAAAAATGTGTGTATGTAAATTTTTTTAAAAAAATTACAATTGCAAAAGACGTGTGGATTTTTTTTATTTTTATATATTATATTTATAAATGATTTAATTCTAAAATTGTTAAAATTTACATAAATGGGATTTAATAGCAAGTCAACATTAGGATTTCTAAACTGCAAAAGTTATTTGGAATTAACAACAAAACAAACATAATTTGAATATTGAATTCTCATTTTATTATTTTAATTTTATATTCATAGTATTTTGAGGAATTAGTGCATTTTAACTTATAATATCTATTGGTTTTTACAATTAAGTTGGCAAAATGTACAAACTTAAAAATTAAACCATGATTTTGGAGTAAGATATTATATTACAAATATGGACAAATATTATGAGTCAAATTATAATTTTGTAAGTTTATTAGACAAGTTTAGTATTTTCAAATATTTTTATATACTATATAATTTGTATTATTTTAAGCTGACTACTATAATATTTTTACTCAAACATGAAAATTTTCTATGTGATTATTTATATACGTACAATAGAACCGTAAGTTATTATCAAATAACGTGAACCTTATTATTTTGAATTAGATTCTTTTTATATTATTTTGAAAATATTTGTTCGCGCAACGCGCGGGTGTATATTAATTTTTATATAGAATAATATACTCATTATGTCCCACCTTAATTATTTAACTTTCTTTTTTCGTCAGTCCCAACTTAATTGTCCCGTTACTAAAAAAAGTAATTTTTTCACATTCAATAATAAAATATTAATTTACTCAACTTACTTTACATTCACACTTTTTGGTTATTATGTTCAATAAACCCGAAACAATTAAGTCGGGACGGAGATAGTACATGAATTTCAAAATCATTTAATTGAGATGGTCAAAATCTCAAATTAATGAATGAGAGGATCAGAATCTCCATGTGCATGAATCCTCAAGAATTGGCATACGCAATCGCTTTCCAACACGTGGAGCCTTCTAATCACGTTGACTTCTGCAACTGCATATTTATTGCCATATTTTATTTTTTATTTATTTTTGTAGAGGTAGGTATACAAGTTTACATTCTAAGTAGTAATTATATGTTGAAGTTTAAGAAGCAACCAAGGCCACTAAAATATATTTGAGATTTTTTGAAAGAGTTTGTTTGATCTAATTAATAAAATCTCATGATTAGAATTGGAAAAATTGTAGGATTGAATGAATCGTATGAAAGTGAGTTAGGTTGACCAGTATTTTGATTGACCCAACATTTGGGAACTAATCTTATTCATAAAATCAGGTTGGTGGGGCTGATGAAATTATTAAATCAGGGGGCCAACTCCATTTCTTTGTTACTTATACTGTTGATTTTGATCTCTGCCCAATCTTAATTAATTCCAAACAAGTCGGTAGTTTTCAAAACTCTAATCACACTTAAGATATACTCTCAACTATTTGAATTATTCGTTTTTATTTGATATAAGTTTGTTCGAATTTATCTATTTATTAAACGAGCAAAACCATAATCTTTATGGTATAATATTTGTAAGCTCATGAAGACCGGAACTATAATTATTATAAATATAAAATTAATATTTTATAATCTAAGAATAAGAAGTATTTTATATATTTCATTAACTTTATTAATTATAAGAATAACTACATTTGAATATAAATATAATATTTTTGAATAATATATTGTCAGGACAGTTTAATATTTTATTAAGGACGAGTTTTGAATTAAGGATGATGATAAGAACTCAGAATCAATCGCGATAAAATTCTCCAATCTCCTTTTTCTTTTTTTACTCCATTACGAAATGTATTAATTTTATTGTTAGTTTTGAATAGTTTATGTTAATTTCACAAATATAATATACGGTTTGTTGCACTCAAGTAAAGTATATAATAATTTGTTAGAGCTTAGATTTATTTTGACAAAAACTTGCGTTAGGCACGCCTAAACGGTTTAGGCGGGTTTTATCAATACCCAAATGAGTTCACCCATTCCGAATAGGGTTTATTAATCCCTCCCCAATTATGGTATATTAGATGGGTTTGACTTGGGTTAATGGATAAAACCCGTCTAAACCGTTTAGGCGTGCCTAACCTGAGACCTTCTCATTTATTTTTAGTTAATATTTGACTATTACGATTAATTGATTCATAATCAGAATTAATAATTGTAAGTAAATTCAAAATCTTGCTCACAAATAGTCGTTGAATACAATAAATGGTAATTATTATCATTTTCGTCATAATCACAATTAAAATTAGTACCTAAATATATTAGCGAAAATAATTTAAAATGCCCATTTTGCTAAAACACATCATAAAAATATCAAATTCTTATAACACATTTAAAAAATACCCAAAAGTACAATTTTTACATGAAATTTTGTGTTATTTGGGTATCCAATGCAATTATTGGTATGACGATTGTTCCATAATTACCTAAAGTATATATTTAATACTTCCTCCGTCCCATTAGAGTAGTCCCATTTCTTTTCGGCACGGAGATTAAGGGTTGTGAGTGTAGTGAAATTAATATTTTATTGGTGAGTGTGAAAAAATTTGCCATTTTAGGAAAATGAGACTAATTTATGGGACAAACAAAAATGGGAAATGAGACTACTTCAATGGGACGGAGGGAGTATATTTTATATTAAAAATGTAGTTAACATCAAAAAAATAAAAGGAAAATATAATAAGTCGGTTTAAAATCGCGTTTGAACCGGCTCGGTTTTTTGTCAAAAAGAGGCATGTGATTCTGACACCGGTCTGAACCGGTTCGATCTCGGGTTGGTTGCGGTCAGAACCGTTTTTTTTTAAATTTCAAAACTTCAATTATTGTCCGATCTGCATTATTTTCCTACTTTATAATGCAATATGGTCAAAATAACTCATAAAATATGCTGACATGAATATCATGCATGACAATACAAATGTTCAATAAAAACACTAAACAAAATAATCACCATAATTCTAATTCATAAAAATTCGAAATAAATTGAAAATTTTTTGTACTTCACGTGTTAAACATTTAATATTCAAATTTTTTACCCGGGTCTAAATCGGTCGGTATCGTCAACATCGATTCCGACCCAAGTCGGTTTCGGGTAAAAATGCAGATCCAATCGATTTTTTTAGCGGGTTCGGGTCTGATTTGTATCGGGTCGGTTTCATTAACAACGAAACCGACCCGACCCAAATTTGTCCATATTATACTCTTTTAATTTTTTTTCCTCGAAAATCTAATTCCCAAATAATTTTTAATTCAATTTTTTTTAACATCCAAATATTATTTAAATCATAAAGCTCATAAAAATTAAATCAATATTCATTATTGTTTGAAAAAAAATACAATAACACATTATTTTAATAAAAAATGTACTTTTAAGTATATTTGATATGCGTTATAAAAAGTGTGTATTTTTGAAATGTCAATAGTGTAAATGTGTATTTTGTGTTTTCACTCAATATATTATATGTGATCAAGTAAACTATGGGTTCGAGATAATTCAAAGGACATCTATGTGTATTCACAAGACTATTAATAATTCATTACCATGAAAATCAATAGATTATTAAAACTTTATGTATGAAAGATATACCATACTTATTCCATAATGTCCATAAGCGCTAAACCTCTACTATATTAGTTTTGTAGATCGAATCTAAATTACTAGAATGCCACTACACAGATATTATAAATACCGGCGACTTTGATATCATGCTCCTATTCCTTTGTAATAAACTATGCAAAATTTGACCATCCAACCTGAATAAAGCAGCCATTGAAAAAAATAAAATAAAAAACATGACCACTTCAAACGATCTTGCCTCCTACCCTCCCTTCTTCCGCCCAAACCAGGGCGCTGACAACGGCGATCACCCGGTTGTAAACTTGCCCGAATCGGGTTCTGATTCCGGTTCTGGTTCGGATTCGGATTCTCTTCCGGTGATAGATTTCGAGGCCCTGAACCCGGATTACCTGTGTGAGGTATGCCGGGAGTGGGGCATGTTCAGGCTGACCAACCACGGCGTTCCGCCGGAGCTGCTGGCTCAGCTCCATAACCATGCCAACGAGCTTTTCTCCCTTTGTTTTGAATCCAAACAAGCCCTGCCAACCACCCCTATCCTCTACTTCTGGGGCAGCCCGGCTATTACCATGTCTGGAAATGCTAAACAAGCCGGCCCTTCTTCTCACAACCTCAACTGGTTGGAAGGTTTGGATGTTCCGCTCAACAAGATTTCTCAATCTCATTACCAACATCCTCTTCTTGAATCTTTCAGGTAGCGTGCGTGTGATTGTTTTAATTTCCAGTTGAGTTCCGATTCGACCACGTGGATATATATTGGTGATGTTGAAAGTGTATTTGATGAATTATATTTAGAAATTATACGGTAAATCTTGACTTTTGAAGAGTGCAAGATTTTTGGGCGGGGGGGAAAGGAGAGGGCCAATTTACTGCAGCTGATTGATAGTTAGTTAAATCGAGTTGATTCGCTCTTGTGTGTTTTAACTGAGTCATCGATCTGCCATGAGTTGTTGCAGGGAATGGCCCCTCATTCCCAGATCTTTTATCTTGCTCTATCTGGAATCCAATCACTCCTTTTGTACTCCTCTTGGATTTCAAATTAAAATAATATTAATTTCGACACCAGGATCACATTTTTGAGACATATGTCATTGAAGATTCAAACGTTATGTCATTGTTTGGGTGCAGACACTTTTGTCGATTTCCTTGGAATTATTGTTAGCAGGTCTTTACTAGAAGAATATGGTGGGCACCAAACGAGGCTGGCAAAAGCAATATTCAGCACGATGGCTAAAGACCTCAACTTCCCTCCACACAAGTCGACATCCTATCTCTCTCAGCCCACCGGGATTTTACGCGTCTACCGCTACCTCCGCTGCCCCGTGGCAGACCAAAGATGGGGCATCCATGAGCACACTGACAGCTCAGTCCTGTCTATTATCCATCAAGATCATGTGGGAGGCCTGCAAATCTTCAACAACCATGAATGGCTGGACGTCAAGCCCATTCAAGACACTCTCATTGTCAACCTCGGAGACATGATGCAGGTCTCTTTCCACCCTAGCTCTCTTAACACATTGAAATTCTCAACTCAAGCAGATAACGTGTGTGATTGTGTTTACTTTTTAGGCCATGAGCGACGACGAATACATAAGCGTGACGCACAGAGTGAAGGTAAAGAGAGATACGGAGAGAATATCCATAGGGTATTTCGTGTTCCCAGCTGAGGATGCAGTGATAGAAAGCTCTAAATACAAGCCATTCACTTACGGCGATTTCCAAGCAGAGAAGGAGCTCGATTTGAGGACTGTTGGAATGAAGATTGGACTTCCTAGGTTCAGGAAACAACAATATGCATCCCACCGGCTGCTTTGAGGCATTCTTTAATTTCCGATGCATTACATGAAATCTTGTTCATCTTAATTACTGTTCGACTTCTGTGATCTCATTCTGTTGGCTAATGTGAAACCATTTTACCTGTGCCTCAATAGTAAACCAATGCCATTCTTTCCCAGTTGGTAGTTGATATCTTATCAAATAAAGTAGGAATCTGTAACACATGGTTAACATTTTTGATTTTGACATTCCAAATTTGCTGGAACTCACAGCTTATTGAATACAAGTAAGACGCTTTAATTAATTGTGTCATAGTTGAAGATAGAGCAACTAGTCTTTTATGCAATCAGGTGATTGGGTTACAGAGCTTTTAAAATGTTAATTGTTTTACAAGATTATTCTTTTTTTTTTCTTTCTTTTCCATCGATTTTGTTGGTGTCTAATTGCACGTGTCCACTTTAAATTATGATATATAAATAATAAACAGTTTTAGACTTGTATAAATTGGCTGAATATATAGCTGGAAAATTATTGTGTAACAAATATTGAACCAACACCAAATCAAATCAACTTTATTCTATGATTGTTCGGCACTTAAAACTCTTGGTCCACATCGTTTCCTAGTTTTGGAGAAAGAGTAGTTTGTAAATTTTAATATTTTTAAATTTAGAGAGTCGATTGAATTGACAATTTGGATACTGAATTCCGAGACAACATGCACTGTGATATATATATATATATATATAGAGTAGTGATCATATCAGAATAGTTTTTAGTATGAGAAATGAGAATAAATATCAACCTTTGATTTTGTGATTTCAACGCTCATGATTTATTTCACTACGTGTGCAGTTTTCATCGATTATCCTGCAGTTTTGCAAAATTAAGGTTATTTTTGTAATTTTAGCTTTTTTAAAATCTGAAATAGTATCTCATCAGATTTTTTATCCTTTCTTCGCGCGATTTGATTTCTTCTTCGTTCGATTTGATTTGTATTTCTTATGTCGATCAGATTTTTTTCTTTGTGTATGGATTTCACATTCGTGTTCAGTCTCGACTTTGTTAATTGTGCATCAATATAGTTTAAAAAAAATTATTTTATTCAGATCGACGTTCATTTGTACTATTATATTGTGCATCTTTAGTGTTAATTTTGTGCATTTTTTATCTTACAAGTTCATTTATTCCAAAGTGTATTGATGAGATTCAGATCGACGTTCATTTTTATTACTATATTGTGCATCTTTAGTGTTAACTTTGTGCATTTTTGTATCTTACTGGTTCATTTATTCCAAAGTGTGTTGATGAGATTAAGCATTTTAAGGGCAAAGTTTTTAGAACTGTTGATGTTGGTATTGAGTTTTATAAAGACTACGCTCGTGTTGCTGCTTTGAAAAAGAAGATGTTTAATTTTTTTAATTCGTATTTATGTAAAAATGAAGTAAATCGGGCTTAAAATGCAGGTTGTTGTTTGTGTTCGAGTATTTTTACAATTTTAGCCTAAAGTAATAAGTTTTAATTTTAGAGGATCCAATAAGCAATAGGGATATATTCATTCCAATAAAATGTAAGCATCTAATTTTAAGTGTTTCATCACCATAGAAAAGAATAAAATTAAACTGCACTACTTCTATTTTATTTATTTTTATTTTCATGAAAACTCGAAATTATTATTTATTAAATACTGGCGACAAAAATAATTAGTATATATTAGAGAGGGGCGGTGTTGTCATAAAATGGCGGCAAAATTATTCAATCAGGGCGCGAAACCCTTCGATTAATACCGCCGCTATTCAATCTCCAATCATTTTTTTTTTCAACCACAGGCAAAGAAGCGCAGCACTGAAGAGCGAGAAAATGATGTTCGACGGAAATCGTTTTGACTCGTCTGCCGGCAGCGCCACTGGCTTCGTCTCTTCTCAATCCGCCGATCCATCTCCATCCTCTGCCAAGGTAGAGTTTCGCACATAAAATAGGCTCATAAATTACTGATAGTTTTTAGAACAAATAGATTAGTTCAACACTACTTTATTTACTTCCTTTCTAATCCCCGGTATTTTTGTACTCTTAGAGTCGGGATGCTCAACCGATGTATCCATTGACGGTGAAGCAAATTATGGAAGCGAGCCCATCGACTGACGACAAGTCGAATTTCCTCATCGACGGGATTAACGTATACAACGTGCGTTTCTTTTTATTGTAGAATTAGTATATGCTAACTTATATACAGAAAAGGCAAATTAATTCCTTCTAGCTATAAAGGATCCCTTTGCTTCACAAGGTAGGTGTTATTAAACGGATGGCCGAGTAATTATATATCTCATTGCGTCTTTGATGAGCGATAGGCCTAAACGATTTAGGCGGGTTTTATCCTACCCAAATGTGTTCAATCATCCCAAATAGGGTATATTATATGGGTTTGGGCTTGGGTTAATGGATAAAACCCGCCTAAAGATTGGGTTAATGGATAAAACCCGCCTAAATGCCTAACCCAAGACCTTCCCGCGATAACATCATTCTACTGCTTTGTATAAGTGTCAAATAATTAATTCTAAAAGGCTGGAGCTATTCCTCTATCAACTGCGTTTTATCAAATAAATGAGTAGAAATCCTTGAGATATTATGTAGTGATCAAGAATGAAGGATAGTATCGGATACGTGTTTCCGACACTTCCTGTTTTATTGGTTAGGTTTGGTGCCTTTAATCACAGATACGCATTTTATTTGTTGATCAACCAATTGTTATGTGTCCTTCAAGCTAGGGATTGTCTATTTATGAGACTCGATATTCTTTTGCAGGTGAAATTGGTTGGAATGGTATCTGATAAATCAGCAAGGGTTACTGATGTCTCTTTCGTGATTGATGATGGCACAGGACGTATTGGCTGTAACAGATGGTTTAGTTTTCTCATCTGTTTTTATGTGGATATTGATCTCAATACCAAGTGCTAACATTGGTTACTATTGATATTAGGCCATTTTGCCATGATTAAAATTTTGCATTTCTTTAGTTTATATCCGTTTCATGGTCTGTTGTTGTTGAGGTTTTTTAATATTTTTGTTTTGCAGGGTAAATGATTCCCAGGACACCCTGGAAGTGGAAGAACTTGCGTAATATTCCAAACTCGGAAAATCTAATATTTTTGTTGCAATTAATTATTTTTGGCTTCATATAAAAATTCTCTGTTCTGTACTTTGTGCCAGAGATGGGAGTTATGTGCGCATTCATGGTCATTTGAGGAGTCATCAGGGAAAGAAGCAAGTAGTTGTTTATGCAATCAGGTGATTGCTGCTTACATATAGTGCCTGAATAACTTATTTGTTTTATCAATTTGATTTGTTTATTTGAAGAAACCAATGTCTACATTAAGGTTTCATTCATTCTTTAGATTATTGTCAATATTTTTTTCCCCTGTGAAGGTTATAATTATCTTTATCTATTAGAAAGATGCTGAAAGATTTTAAAGCAAAATGCAGTTTATGTGCGTTAATTTGAGAAGAAGCTCTGAGCTTCTTATCGACTCTGATTTGGACAAGCAAAAAGTACAATTGGTATGGTTTGTCATCTGACTAAAACATCTTCTAAAACTGCCATTTGAAACATCTTTTAAAAACCATATTTTTAGCGAAATGGCCATTTGACTAAAACTCGTCTTGCTATCGTTTGGCATAATATAGACAATTATGCTGTCACCCATGCCGGAGTTTTAGTTATGAGTACCAATGTTGTATGTTTCATGGGTGATTGCGTTTTTGGGGAAATACTTAATTCCATTTTCCGTTAATGTGCATTTCCTCAACACTTAATTGTCTACAATTTGCTAACAATATATGATACCAGTAACTCGTATCCAAAGGTTGAGTCGTGCAAGATGGATCCCATGAACAAAGAATTCACTTTCATATCAACTGTATGCATGACTTGTGGGATGGATTCTGATGTATCTAGGTCATATGCAATTTTTTTTTTTTTTGCATGTGGAAATAATGAAGAATAAATCTCTTGCCATTTCCGTCGCTTTCCTGAATTGGAATGCTGCTCAACCACTTTCATTATCTCCACCAAAGTGTTTGGGTTCATATTTGTTGTTTGCTCTTATGTTTAGGCCGGTGAAAGATTACAATGAGATTGCAAACCACTTTCTTGAATGTGCACATGCCCACTGTTGCAACGCTAGATTGCAGGTATATAGTACTTCTACATTTGCTTGCAAGTGATTTTTTCCACAGTTTGCTGGCTGCATAGAACTAATAATTTAGTTTATAATTTCTCGTGACCACACAGAAAAATGATACTGCCACTCCAGCTTCAGCTACCACGACTTCTAACAGCGGACCTCCAGCCGTCTCATCTAGTCAAGTTAGTTAAACAGAATTTCATTTTTTCCTGTGTAATATTGCTTTCCCAAGTAGTAGTGTAGTTCCCTCATTGCATCAACTACCTGTTGCTGTATCATTAGGTCTCTCAAGAATACAACTTGGATGGACTAGGGAGCATCGACAAGATGGTTTTGGACTATCTTGCCCTACCTTCATCCCTGTAAGTCATTTTCACTTTCTGCTCTTTGCCTCACATAATTAGTCTGTTTTGGCTGCTTCGATTTTCTTAGCAATAATTGCATGTGTTTTAGGCTCCAGGCCAGCCCTGACAATATGGGGCCATGAGCAAAAATATAACAGGGCTCAGAATTTCTCGAACGAATGCATTTAAGACATATAAATAATAACTTTTGATAGGAAGAGAGCTGAGATATATAGTAAAGGGAGTAAGATTAATTGATTTGAAAATTCATATTTTCATTTTTACTGTAATATTAAAAAGATTTATTATGTTATCACTTATCATTACTTATTATTATTTTAAGTTGTATACTATGTGTTAAATTTTTTTTAGCTTATTCTCTTTCAAAAAATTTCGGGCCCCAAAAAAATTAGTGTATCAATTCTCAAATTTCAATCCCTTCAGTAATATATTATAATTTTTATGGCTCCTAAAAAATGGAGGCCCTAGGTAGGGGTGGGAATAGGCTGGACTATCTGACAGGGGCCTCCAGCCTAGCCTACCACAGGCTGGGCCGAGCCAGACCAATTTCATAAACAGGTCAGACTTAGGCTATTTAAAAAGACTATTTAACCAAGCAGACTCGGACTCGAAAATAGGCCTACTAAGCCTAATAGACCGGCCCATTTAAGTAATTATATATTATTTAATTAATCAAATATATTTATTATCTATAATTTAAAATATATTTATGATTTATGAATAAAAAATATATTGAACAAATTATTTGTTACTAAATAATGTATTTATCTAAATTATGAAATATATTTGCTATTGAAATAACTTAAAAATAAAATATATATTACAAATTTTAAGTAGGCTTTGATAAGCTCTATACAGGTTAAAATCAAAGCTCTATACAGGTTAAAAATCAGGTATATTTTATTAAAAATGCCGGACTAAGGCTTACAAAAAAATCTACTATAGATAATAGGTCGGGTTTAGGCCTCTTCAAATTATAACAAGCCCAAGCCTACCGGACCAAAGCCGAGCCTAGTCCCACCCCCACCCCTAGCCCCAGGTATCCTTCAGCCCGGCCCTGTTATGCGTAGTAATCATTGACGTTGTTCATGGCAGAATCACTTGACGGTTGCACTTAACATAAAAACTTGAATAAACTAGTGTGCAGACATAGTATGTAAGAAGGCCATGGCAAGTTTACTAGAGGGGTCTGACAAGAGTAGCAGCTTACGGGGCAATGAGTGTGAATTAGTAATGGGGTGTGGAAGCAGTTGGTTAGGCGGTTAGGAGGTAATCTAAAATGTGAATAAGGGTTGAGGGTAGCATGTTTTGGGTATTGAGTAGTTATTTTGTTAGGCGGCTTTGCCGAAGGATTCCCATTGTGGAATTGTGTTATCTTTCCTTTCAATCTTTTATAAGAAAAGATTTAGCTCCTTTTTTTTTAGGTTCTATTAGTATAGAACAACTATAATAATGCCATAAAATAGCAAAAAACTAAGGTGTCAACTTAAAGCAGACATACCCAGGACATAGCGACATTGATGCCAAAATGTGCAGCCAAATTTGGTATTTTTATTGACTCACTGTTCCCAATACTGCAGTCTGCAGTTGTAGATTCTACTTGGCTCTGTAATAAAGTAGAAAAGCTTGTTCTAAGTTCTAACGATCCCATTCCCATAGCATGCAGTATATTATGTGTAGGAGTATCGTATGAACTTCTCCATGTTATCACCGCATTGTAGGTGATGGTAATGTGATTTTGTGCTCCACTTCGTAGTCTGTAAATTACGTACTTTAATTGGTGCATGTAACATGAAAGTGATGTCTATATTTTCTGTCTTTGGAAGTATAACTGTTGTGCGTAATCTGACATAAAACTGTTGAAGACTGGTGTGGTCCTGTTATCTTCTTATACTTCTGCAGTTTTTGCTCAACAGTGATCCTTAAACCTCTTTTGTTTCTCAGTGCACAGGAAAAGGGTATCCATCGGAATGAGATAGCACAAAAACTCAAGATTTCGCAGGAAAAGATCATGTATATTCCTCTCTCTCACTCTCTCTCTCTCCGTGAATTCTTAATTACTCTTGTGTTTTATCCTTGACAGAGAAACTATGGAATCTCTTGAATCAGAAGGGCTGGTGTATTCAACAATTGATGAATTTCACTACAAGTCTACCGCATCCTAAGTTGATAAATTGGTCTCATCCTAAAAATGTATTTCCTCGAAGGTAGACTGATTATTGAAAATATGCACTAATGGGATTGTTTGATGGATTGGATTTCCTAAATTTTTGTTGAGTAGTAAACAGTTGTGAAAGTGAATAGGTGTGTTGATGACAAGCGTCCGCATCTAATGCAAATAGGTGTTTGCATGCATTGCCATTTTGCAAATTTGCCGCACTTGCTTCTGGTCTTCACTTTTATTTTTTATTATTTTACAAACTTTATACAGTTTCAGAATATCATAATAATATAATACGAACTCCAAGTGGAGCCGATGATGGGGCAATGAAAATAATAACTTGGGCACAAACGTGTGAAATCATTTGGTTCACTCAACAAGCTTTGACCGGAGACAATAAAGTAACCCTTAAATTATAACTTCACTTTTTATTCAAATCGGAACACATAAGTCCTGACATGAAAATATGGAGTTAATTTGATCATGGAAATTTTAAAAGAGAACGTGGCAAAGCATTTCGTTTTCACAAGTTTTCAAACTGTATAAAAATTTCAGATTGAAGTGTATATTTAATTTAAGATTGAATGGTCAACTCAAAATAAAAATATTTAAGAGTGAAAGATAAAACAAAACGAATTAAAAAGAGCGCGGCGCCGAATTGCCTTCCAATCCGTGCTTTTTCTTCTCACGTTTGATGCCCTGTTTGTCTGTCTTAATTTACAAGGAATCTTTCTTTCTTTTTATCTTCTTCAATATTAAAAATTTATAAATAAAAAAAAAGAATTTTATGGCTTCACCTTCCAACCTCAATAACAGCATTGAAGGAAATTAAAATAGATATCCACTCAAGTATTCTCTAAAAGAAATGCTTATATATAATTAGTTTATAAAATATAAAATGATGATTCTAATGTAAGAAAAGTAGTTATGCAAGACATATACAGATCCTAGACGATGGCAAACCTACTTAAGAAATTGAATCAGTTTAATAGAAAGAGGGTTTGAAAAAAATTCCCAAGAAACAAGAAAAAGTTTGTTTCATTCATTCGGCATGTTATTACTTTTAAAGTTGGGTGACTATGCCCCCACAAAAAGGTATCAACTAGAAAAGATTATTCTTTTTCTTATTAATTAATGGAGGTAGAGAAGTAAAGATTTATCTAAAATTTGTCATTTCATAACTCTCTCTATATATGAGACTAGATTTCCGCCTGCGCGATGCGCAGGTATAGATATTTTTATAAATAATTTATTGTAAAGTATATATTAGTAAAATATTGAAACTCAATTTATCTTACATCAAAATATAAATTTATTAGTCAAGGTAAATATTATACTTTAAATTACTCAATTAATCAAAATTAGTTTATATTTATCTTTCTTATTCATTTCTATAATCACTTCACTATATTTGTGGATTTACTTAGAAGCTTCGATGACTTTTGCCCTTAAATTGATTTTTTAATTTAATAATAGGATGATATGACTTTTTTATCAAATAACTATTTTTACTGGCGAATAATTAATAAACAAGGAGAATGAATAAAAAAAGAGTGTGAGGGGTTGAGATTTGAGAATTAGGAGGCGGCGAAAATTATTTTTATTTGATGTTAATTTTTTTTATTTATACATAATATTTAAATTAGTTTTAGTGTATGAGTTTTTTATATATTTGCTTAAATTTTTACTTAATTATGTGTTCTTTTTATTATGTAAAATCTCAATAAAACCTTTTAATAAATGGTTATGGATCTGCCACTACTTCACTACCACCACTGGTCTCTTCTATAAACACACACACACTTGCATTATAAACAAAGAAACAAAAAAGTGCATAATGATTCTACAAATAATGCTCTGTTGTACGTACGTGTATATATATATATATATAGGGGTGGATTCTAGATTGAACTCATCTTCCTGAATGAACTATGAACTTTCATTGTTGTGTGTGTAATTGATCATTATTGCATGTATAATATCTCATTACAATATCATATACACTACAATGATCAATTACACACACAACAATGAAGTATCATAATTAAGTATTATAATGAACTATCATATAAACTACAATGATCAATTAAACACACAACAATGAAAAGTTCATAGTTCATTCACAACATTTAGTTCGGATTTGAACACAACTCTCTCTCTCTCTCTCTATATATATATATATATATATATATATATATATATATATATATATATAATTCAAATTGTATAATATATGAATGAGATATCTTCATATATCCAAGCAATATTATCTCTAAACATTATTTCCTGAAGTAAATAATATAGATATATTATGGTATCAGCCTAACATCAGTCTTTTCTCCTAAAACCCTACCTCTCTCTGGTATCTTCTTCCAACAATCGGTGTAGCCTCCTTTATTTGATCATGACCCAAGATGTTGAACCTATATCCTTCTCTACTCTCATCCATATAATCATGATCAAGCTTTCTTTTGCAAACTATCTTATATGGAAAATGCAGAACACCACTCTTCTCTCCAGCCAAAACCTATTTGGTTACATAGACGGCACCAAATCCATTCCCTCTAATACACTTTTGTCCACCGATGGCATCCCGTAGTGAATTGCACCCATGAACTTTGGCGCGCCCAAGATCAGTGACTCCTTAGTCTACTTCTCTCATCTCTAATAGAGGAGTCCATGGCTGCACCATCTAGTGAGCGGTATGATTTGCTCTTGAGACCGCGTAGAGTCACAAGACTCACAACTCCAAATCTCGCAAGCTATGCCTTAAAGACGATCTCCAAACTATGAAGAAAATGACTCGATCTACGGTTGAATATGGTCAAAACTTCAAATCCTATGTGATCATTTATCAGCTATTGGACTCCCCATCGATGATACAGATAAGGCTCATTGGTTCGTTTGAGGTTTTGGTTCGGCTTTTTCCAGCTTTTCTGCTGCTTAGATGACACTCACTCATCTTCATAACTTTTGGGATCTCCTTTCTAAAGCTGAGAGCTTTGTGTTATTTCAAGAGTTCTTTAACACAGTAGGATCTTCTTTTGTATCCTTCTACAACCAGCATAAATCTTGAGGTCAGTGTCCACTTTCATCTGGAAATCCTAATTCTTCTCGTGGTCATGGCAGTGGTTCACGTTAATCCGAATCTCGCGGTCATGGCTGCAATTCAAAATGTCGACCACCTCTCTGGCAAATTTATCGTCATGAAGGTCACTATGCCAATTTCTGTTCAGATAGCAGTTGCGCACTTGGCTGACACATTCTCTACTGGTTGCTCTCTCGCTCTCTCAACCTAAAACATCAGATTGGTTCCTTGACACCGGTGCCTCGACCCACATGACACCAACTTCTAATTCTTTGGAGAATTCTCAGCCGTACTCTGGCATGATAGTGTTATTATTAGTAATGGTTCTCGGCTTTCTATCTTTCATATTGGTAACACTCGACTTTTTGACTCTGTCAATTATTGGATGTCTTGGTTGTTCCAATTCTCACAAAAATTTATTTTCTATTAGTAAGTTGACATCGAATTTTCCAGTTGAAGTGATATTTAATAAAACCTCATTTATAGGCCCAAAAATTTATGCATTATGTGTTGGTAGACACAAAGCATCATAGAGAGTGTTGCTTCAATTATTCTCCATAATAGATTTGTATCAATTCCAAACTCCCATGAAAATCATATCGACCGTCTCGCAGAGCTTGAACTTCCGGCATAATCTTCCTTTACTTTTTCACTCGTTTCTTCTCACAAAAGCCCACAAAACCTTACTGCCCAAAGCAAAACATACACCAAGACACAATAATGCATATAAACTACAGGTGTAACTCAACTAAGAAACTTTGAAGTAAACTATCTATGATTAATGGGTACAAAACATATTACAATTCATTCTTGAACGAAATTCTTACTTAGGTGTTATTTGTGATAATTTCCTTATATAGTGAATAATTATTTTAAGAATGTTTTATTGGGTGAAAAAAAAATCTTAGGGTCGTGCTTTTATGTTTATATAATTATGATAGATTAATACACTATTCCTAATTGCTTTTTTGTCAAATTCAAATATTATTGTTAGTCGTTATGTAAATTTTTTCAAGTTTATTCAATCACTTCTAACTAATGATCAACTCATCCTCATCACTATCTATTTCTTTGCCTCTTGTTTTTTTATTTTGGATAAATTTTTTAAATTTATCTCAAATTTTATAGTTGAGTTGATGATAAAATTTTAAATTAAACTAATATCTTGATTGATTTACCATTTTATTTATTTCTTCTTATACATATCACTTTATACTCACACTTCATTTTACCACTATTTATTATCTCTGATTTTTCCTTATATTTGAATATTGTGCATTTTATGTCTTCTCATTTGTCTCTTGCTCTAATAAATATTTTTTTAGCTTTTTCTTAATCATTTAAAATTAAATTATATAATATCAAATACATGTGAAATATAAATGTGCCGATTCGATAATTCTCACTCTATATCCATTAATACTGTGTGGATTTATATCGAGTTATCGTGCGGTGTCGATAATTGTCAACCTTAATCTTACATACACATTAGTATTTTTGATTTATAGTCTACTTTATTATTTAAATAAAGAGAAGGTACCCAACATAATTCGAATGCTATTATAATTAATTGACTATAGACAAAATGCTTAATAATAATACTATGAAATAAAAAATATTTATAATTATATCTATAATATTTAAATAATAATTTGGAAATAAAAACTCGTATTGCATTACATCATATACGAATTCGAAAAAATGACACTAAAGTAATTATCACGTACAGGAAATTAAGAATATTTAAATAATACAGTAGAAACTCTATAAATTAATACTCGATTAATTAATAAACTTTTTAAAATAATAATTTTTGTCGGTCCCGACTCGGGGATAGGGTGCTA
>JAPKLW010000847.1:157779-225926 GCA_026898455.1 Plectranthus barbatus
GTATTGAAGGTGCAAAATACAACAATATATAGAGTACAAAGATAACCAAAATCTAGATAAATTAGAAAAAGCAAATCTATAAGATACATGATATATCAAAATATATCTTCAACACCCCCGCAAGCGAATACGTGGGCGAGATCGACACGCGAAGCTTGGACCGAAAAACATCAAAGAGAGGACATCCCAGACTCTTCGTAAAAATATTTGCCAACTGTAGAGATGATGGAACAAATTGAGTCACCAATCTATCGGATTCCACAAGCTCTCGTATGAAGTGATAATCGATATCTATATGCTTAGCTCGCTTATGTGAAATAGGGTTTGCGAGAGAAAAACTGCACTCTGATTATCGCTGAGAAAAACAAGTGGCGAGCTTGGAGAAGCAAGGAGTTCACACAGGATATTCATACCCACATTACTTCTGACGATGCATTTGCCATAGCACGATATTTCGATTCGCAGCTGGAGCGAGAGACCATAGGTTGCTTCTTGGCACTCCAAGAGATGAGATTAGGACCTAAGAATATGGCGTAACCGTATGTCGAGCAACGTGTATCGGGACACTTAGCCTAATCAGCATCTGAATAACCAAGGACGATGGGTGAGCCAGATGAGAAGAGAAGACCATATCCAATTGTTCCCTTGACATAACGCATCATGCGTTTTACTGCTACAAAATGCTCGATAGTAGGATGCTGCTGAAATTAACTCACGGTATTGACGTCGTAAGCGATGTCAGGACGTAATTTTTAGATACTGGAGAGCTCCAATTAGGTAACGATAAAGAGTCGGATCATCAAACAAATCACCATGTTTGGAAAAAGAACATCCCCGGAGCAAGAGGCATGGATACTGTTTTAGCTTTAAGAAGTTCAGCGCGTCAAAGCACATCGTGTGCATACTTGGATTGACAAAGAAATAAACCAGTGGAATGATAAGAAACTTCCAATCTAAGAAAATAGCCAAGACGTCCAAGATCCTTAGTTGCAATTTCCTTTTTGACGCGAGTAATAAGAGTGGAAAGAGCATGTGCATTATTTCCAGTGATAATAATATCATCAAAGTAAACTAATAAATAAATGAGAACCAATTTATCAGAGAATATGAACAAGGATGTATCGGTTGCGCTGCATTGAAAACCAAGAGTTAACAGAAATCCACAAAATCGCTGATACCAAGCGAGGGGCGCTTGACGGAGGCCGTAGATAGCCTTGTTTGGTTTGCAGACGTGATCAGGGTATGGGGAATCAAGAAACACCGGAGGTCGCTCCATGAATACAGGCGTGGATAGAGAGCCATGGAGGAAAACATTCTTGACGTCGAGCTGATGTAAAGACCATGAACGCAAAACAACAAGCGTAAGAACGATCCGAACAGTGGAAGCTTTGACTACCGAACTGAATGTGTGAGTGAAATTGAATCCAGGAACTTGACTGAAACCTTGTGCAACAAGACGTGCCATGTAACGATCAATAGAACCATCAGCTAAATATTTTATCCGATATACCTATTTGGAGCCGACCACGTTAGAATTTGTTGGACGAGGTACCAAAGTCTAGGTGTTATTCGCACTTAGAGCCTGAAGCTCTTTAGTCATAGCATTTACCCATTGAAGCACTTTAAGTGCAGATTTAACACCACGAGGTTCAGATGTGGCAGTGTTAGCGGAAAAAAGAGATACACAATTTATATCAACGGGATATCGTGGTTTGAAAATACCGGATTGAGTGTGAGTGTGCATGGCATGAGTACGCTGCGAGGCAATGGGAGCAGGTTGCGGAGGTTCGTCCGGAGCTTGAAGCAGCAGATTTGCGTCCGGAGGAACATCCGGAGAAGGTGGATGATCACCAATATCAATACTAATATGGCACGGTGGAGCAAATGACTGTACGAGTTCCTTTGGGCGCTATGTGTGACGAGGGCGTTGCATCCTCAACAAAGTTGGATAGGGAGAGTGAAGATGGATGAGTCGGGGAAGGCATGCCTGAATAAGGAAAAACACATTCATCAAATGTCGCATGGCGATAAATAAATATACTACCTGTAGTCGGAACAAAACATCGAAAAGCCTTATGATGAGAGTTGTAACCTATGAAGATACATGGCTGACTTCTTGGTTCGAACTTGTGTTCATTGTAATCCCGGAGACATGGGTAGACACGACACCCAAAGGATGAAAAATTTCATAGGCCAACGATCGTCCATAGATGAGTTCAAAAGGAGAAACATCACCAAGTAGAGCCGTTGAAAGTCTGTTGATGTTAAACACTGCCGTGCTAAAGGCATCCACCCAAAAGCGAAGAGGAACAGAAGAGTGAAAGAGCATAGTTAGTCCCATTTCTGTGACGTGCCGATGTTTACGCTCTGCACGACCATTTTGAGTCGGAGTATAGGGGCAAGAGATCAAGTGATAAATGTTGCATGTTGCAAGAATGTGATGTAGGCGAGTGTTTGTGAATTCTGTGCCGCCATCGCTCTGGAATTGCGTGATCTTACGAGAGAATTGATTTTCAACGAAGGACTAAAAACACTTGAACATATCAACAAAGTCATATTTGGCATTCAATGTATAAAACCAGCTGAAACATGAGAAATCATCAAGTGACAAAGCATAATAACGAAATCTAGATGAAGATGTAACTGGGGCCAGTCCCCATAAATCACAATGAATTAAATCAAGTAAACCAGAGGCACATTTTTCATTAACAGAAAATGGCAAACATGTATTCTTAGCCAACTGACAAGAATTACAAAGGTTCGATTGTGAAGGCAATGAAGAAACATAAATAAAATGCAATTTATGTAAATAAATAATAACACCTGGAGACGGATGTCCGAGGCGATTGTGCCATAACTCGACTATCGCATGAAGCTGCTTGTTGTGAGAGATAGCAGACAAAGTGAGGGCATGAGAATCCAGCGTGTAGAGACCGTGCTTATGAGTTCCAGTGGCCAGAAGCTGACCCGTGTCGTGGTTCCTTATACAGTAGAAACTCTATAAATTAATACTCGATTAATTAATAAACTCTTTAAAATAATAATTTTTGTCGGTCCCGACTAGGGGATAGGGTGCTAAATTAATAATTCGCTAAAATTATAATACATTTTTTATAATTTCTATAGGTCCCATATAAAATATAAATTACTAATATCATAAATGCGTACATATTACATGAATAATTTATGTACACTTCTTGAAAAATGACTCAATTGTCGTTTATTTTTTGTTGAAATCAATTTCTACTTGAATCCCATCTCTAATTTTTCTTATCATTGTAAGAACTTCTGGTGTTGTCTTCTCATAACTCAGCAAGAAATTATTCAATGTGATTGCTGCTCTAATTGTCTCATTTCGTGAATGAGGCTCGTTGTTGTTTTCTTTACACCTTTAAGATGGGGAGCCATTTTTGTATGCTTTGTTTATGGTGATATACATATTTTATCTTGCATTTATATACATAATATTTTTTAATGTCCATAAATTGAGACGATGAACATTAAGAATATAATTATATGAGAGATTGAAGGACTCTTCCAAATTAGGTCCTCATTTGATGTACAAAAATTAAATAGAAGTTTGAAAGGTAAGTGAACTGAATATTTTATTATAAATTAATAAAATATTAATTAATGTATAAATTAATAATTATTAATTTATAGTTTAATTAATAACTCTTTTAATTAATAAATTCTTGAGTTCCCAAGCGTATTAATTTATAGAGTTTATACTGTAGCTAGATGAGCTTCGGTGAAAACAACATGCACAGGATAATCACGCGGCAGAGTGCTCCCAGATAAAATATTCTTCGTAATACGAGGAACCACAAGGACGCAATTAAGATTTAGATCATGAGAAATAGTAAAAGAACCAATATGAGATATCAAATGACTATCACCATTACCAACTTGAACTTTATCGCCGTCGGTATAAGGTGCGACATTCTCCAATTTCTGAATTTCAGAGGCTATGTGTGCTGAGGCGCCTGTGTCAAGGTACCAATCCGAGGCATCGGCAGCAGAGATAGAACAGTTGGCAGAGAATGCTTCAGCCAAATTCGTCGTGGAAACAGAAGGCGGACGGGAAGGTCGATCGAATGAACGATCAAACCGACGTGGGCAGTCAAAACCGTCGTGGTCTAGTTCCTTGCAAAAATAACACCAAGGAGGACGAGAAACTCATCTAGAAGAACGTTTCTTACCACGATAATTGCGATCGCGGTTGAAGGACTGATCCGAATTCTGTTTTTTTTGGGAGGCAGTGAATGCGACATTGTGCTGAGGAGAAGAGTTGAGATTCTAAGACTTTTGAAATAATTCAAGGCTCTGGGCGCGCGAAAAGATCGTCGAAAAATCGGTTGAGCCACAGTAAATGAACCGAACGCAGAATCAAGACCATGTAAGAACCAGTGAGATTTATCCGAAGCGTCAATGGGTTTTCCAATATCCTTTAACTGATAGGATAAGGATTTGAACAAACGACCGTATTGAGTAACAAATTGATTGCCTCGTTTAAGAGAAAGTAGATCATCTTTGAGACTGAGTTCACGAGCCTTGGATGCATGACTATACGTGTTGGATAACGCCTGCCAAACGTCGAACGACGACTTGCAGCCAATAACAATCGCCATAGATTCTTCTGTTAGAGTTTATGCGAGGAACAACTTTATTATTTGATCGCGAGAAAGCCACTTGACATACTCAAGATTGGACAGAGCGCGACCATTGGTTGTGGTGATCCGAGATGGTGGAGCCAGAGATGAGCTGTCGAGGAACGACATAAACTGTTGGGTGGTGAGTAAGGGTTCTATCTGGGCATGCTATAGAGGATAGTTTGAGGATGTGAGTTTTATATTTGACATATGAATCATGGTGGAGAGGGTAAGGGAAGGGAGATTAACAGTATTGTCGGCCATGGATCAAAGAAGACAAGCGAAGTCGTGAGAGGCTGGAGAATACGCGTGAGGTGGAAGGAGGCTAGGGTTTCGAGCCAAGAATAAATGATACCATGTGATAAACGTATATTATTTATTTCCTTGAATATTGAAGGTGCAAAATACAATAATATATAAAGTACATAAATAACCAAAATCTAGATAAACTAAAAAAGCAAATTTATAAGATACATGATATATCAAAATATATCTTCAACATTTCCACTTAATTTTTAAGTTCGAAAAATTAAACCCCGTTTTAAAATTATTAATTTATTATTGAAAACTTCATTAAATTCTTCCAAAACGGTCAATCATCCATTTCAGGATCAATGTCAATAATCTAATTGAATATTTTAATAATTTATAAAGTTAAAAAATCATATAATCAATAAATACAAAGTAATATCAAATTAAGAATAATCCTAAAACCATCAAATTTTTATGCTCTATATTATTTAGAATGATGTAGTAGGAACTTCAAATATAAAATAATCATTTCAAAAGTTGAGCATTTTAATTAAGTTTCTTACTTTATCCAAATAAGCAAAAAATGGTTAATCAACTTCTATCAGAATAGTCCAGGGTCTAAAGAACCTCTATTCCTTTAAATAAATTTAACCCAACACAAATTATTGAATATTTTATCCAAAAAAAAAAATCGCAATCAAGTGCATAAGAATGTTGGAGAAGGGCAAAATGGCGGGAGAAGATATTGAAAAAAAAGGTGTTGGAATGACACGTGTACGCCGAAGCTTGTCCCCTCCATTTCGTTCTTGCTTCCCCGCAAACAGACAAATCCACTACTTTTCTTTTTACATTCTGGCCGCTTGTAAAAAAAAGAATTTAGTGTTTTGCCCCCTCATCTCCTTGCTTATTTAAATCTTATCCACCCATCTATAAGTAGGGAGCCATTCTCTTCTGTGAGAATATATATCCGTGAAAAAATAAATAAACTTCATTATGTTAACCAATGAATATTTCATTGTTATTGAAAACGTGAATATTTCAAATAATATGTTAAATATAATCAAATAGTATGGTAAACATTTTTTTCTCAAATGATCTAATCTCTAATAAAGTGAATTGTACCCTATTATTTTCCATACATGCAAAAAAAATAAAAATCAGATCTCTTCGTCTTTGGGCCAGCTTAAATAGATGAAAAATCTTACGTAATACATACACTTGTACAAAAGAAATGTATAAATAAAAATATCTCATATCCCATACCTAATAGTGAAAGCACATTGTTTATGACCTAAAGATTATATGTTTGAATTTTATGGTAATACTTGAGTGTATAAGTTCAACTTAAAACATTACTATTGAAAAATATATTTAATAAAATTCTTAATGCTATCTAACCTTAAAAAAAACCATCTTAAAATAATTATTGGATAAAATAAAGTGATTATTTAATTAATTATTCTATTAGATCAATTTTTTTTTTAAAAAGGCGAGCTCAACATTATAAAACACTTCATTAAGAAACTTGATAATTAACAATAGTGTTTAATACACAAATTATATTTTTTATACAATTAAAATTATAAAAATAAGAAATATATATAAACGTATATATAGCTAGGCTTGTTTTGGTCGGTAGAGAGGTAGATGAAGACCGCCACAGTTATCCCATAGTTGGGAACCACTTGCCTTCTTCTGCACTACTCTGCTTTTACCATTACTCCTCTCATTTTTTTTTTTTTAAAAAAAAATCTTCTAATTCAGTATTCAGTAAAAATACCACTTAATTACACTTATTTAGAATTGCCGCGCCTATCAGTTGAGGATTAAAAAAATATTAAATTTTGAAAAATTACTCGTTCGTAGAATAAGTTATTTTATCAAATCGGGCGTCCCAACTAAATTAATCTCTTTCAAAAATTGGCAATCTTTTAACATTTAATAATAAAATATTTATTTTAATAACTTATTCTACACTTACAACTCTTAATTTTTGTCTCGAAAAAAAAAAGGAGTCTAATAAACCGAAACGGAGGAATACTAATTAATAAAATATTTTGTGTGCATAAATTAGAGGAAGGGTAAGGTTAATTTTAGCGAGGGAAGGGAATGAGGCAGCCTCGTTGGGCGTGTAGATTTCCCTTTCACTTAACTAGATCTATATCTGTGTTGCATCGCAGACTCTTCTCATTTTCACTCTCTTCTCTCTCTCTCTCTCTCTCTCTCTCTCTCACGCACAGTTTTCCGCTGTTTCCCAAAGAATTCGAAGCTCCCTTATCATCTCATCATCATCTCTCTCTCTCTCTTTGCGTCTAATTTTTCACGCTCACCGACGATAATGGATATGGATTCTTCTCATCCCAACTGGCTCGTCTTCTCGCTTTCCAACCACTCTCTCTTCCAACCCTTCTCCTCAAACCCATCCAGTTACCTCTTTTTTTTCTCTCACCTCTTTTTCCTCAATCTTTTTCATTTAAATATATCTATATTAATTATTACTGTTTGTCACCACATGCACCACACTTGCACTATATCTTACTTCTAAATATTTTCCCTTTTTTTCTGAAGGTAACGCTGCGGCAGATCCGGATGATAATGGAAGCGGCGGTGCTGCCCCACCCTCAGATCGTCGTCTCTCCGTCCTCCCCGGCCCCAAGCTCGAGGATTTCTTGGGTGGCCCCGGCGGTTCTTCCTCGGTGGCTCAATTCGACGGCGGAGTCAGCATGCCGGATATGGAGTTATATGATGATTCCGAGCTCAAGACGATTGCTGCTAGTTTCTTACGAGGGTTTTCGTCTGATAAACAAAGTGATAACTCCCACAAGCAGATAATGTTGCCGCCGCCGCCGCCCGAGCCACCGGCGAAGAAGGCGGTTGAGAGTTTTGGCCAGCGCACCTCAATCTTCAGAGGAGTAACTAGGTACATATATATGACAAATAGGCAAATAATTGATAGGATTTGAATCTGATAAGTTCAAATGTTGAATGAATTTTGTTTAGACACAGGTGGACTGGAAGGTATGAAGCCCATTTGTGGGATAATAGTTGCAGAAGAGAAGGGCAAAGTCGGAAAGGAAGGCAAGGTTTGTATCTCTGTAAAATTGCTACTTTATTAGGGTTTAACATCGGTTGATCATCTTTTTTCTTGTCTTTTCTTATTTTTTATTTTTAATTCTTGCTGATGATGTTTCTCTTTATGGAATGTGGACGTGGCGAATGATTGTTCCAAATGGACAATTTTGAATTCATCATTTTGCAAATATTCCAGTTTATTTGGGTAAGTGATCACATTTCTGTCTCACTTTCTTTCTACTTTTGTGTCTTGAAATATTTTGTTTTTTTTTTGGGGGGTTCACACCTCTGTGATTTTTCTTTCAAGATTCTCCTTGGATTCTCATTGTTTGTGACAGTATGTTAAAATGTGTTTATTTATGAATCATTTAATGAAAAGGTGGGTATGATAAAGAAGAGAAAGCAGCTCGTGCTTATGATCTTGCCGCCCTCAAGTACTGGGGTCCGACCACCACCACAAATTTTCCGGTGACTTCCAAGTTTCATGCAATGCTAAAATATATATACAAACGTCTTACATTTATTTTTGAGATTATATTTATGGCCATTTTTATGCAGGTGTCTGACTATGAAAGGGAGCTGGAGGAAATGAAGCACATGACGAGGCAGGAATTTGTTGCTTCGCTTAGAAGGTATTTTTTATTATCCTTCCTAAAACTATTAATTACTACAAAAAAAAAAAAAAAAGTGGGACATTTTTAGTTAATTTTTTTAGGGTTTTCACATTTTTCATTGCAGAAGAAGCAGTGGGTTTTCTAGGGGAGCCTCCATTTACAGAGGAGTAACAAGGCACCACCAGCACGGCCGGTGGCAGGCAAGGATAGGACGGGTCGCCGGAAACAAAGATCTCTATCTCGGCACATTCAGTGAGTTCATTTATTTTTTGTTTGGGTAGAAGAAAAATAGGAGATGAGAAGCAAGAAGCGGCATATCATATTTAATGCTTACTATGTTTCTATTGGTCCGCCGTGGCGGTGGCTGTCCTAAAATTAAAAAATAAAAAAATCTAGAAGCCTGCCAAAACAAGGAAAACACCAATTAATTCAGTGTGCTACGTCGCGACTCGTGTATGGTCCAAACAACGGTGATTATTGATAAATATATATAAATATTACTCTTGTGCATGTCTGCTATGATCAACACATGTAATAATTTACTTTGATTTGATATTTTATATAATTAAAGAGAATTTAATAATTGTACGTGACAGGCACTCAAGAAGAAGCGGCGGAAGCTTATGACATCGCAGCAATCAAATTCCGCGGCCTCAACGCCGTCACCAACTTCGACATGAGCCGCTACGACGTGAGGAGCATCGCCAGCAGCAATCTACCCATAGGTGGCGCAACCAACAAGCCCCGAACGGCGACGCCGGATTCGACGCCCGACAACAAGATCGTGGAAGTGCTTCCGACGTTGGAGGATAAAAACAAGGAGTTGTCTTCTCTCCCATTTCCGTCGCAAAACTCTACTGCTGCCACGATAAGTTTCGGCCTGCCCATCAAGCAAGATCAGTCGTCGAATCTGTGGGCTGCATTGGGGTATCAGAACTCAGGTATAAGTATAACCAACAACAATCTCAGAACTTTCGAAGATTCTAGAAACAATCGGACAGCAGCCTACAGCATGGAGTTCCAGGAGAACAGTGAGGGTTTCTATAATAATGGTGGCTGTGGGTACAACAACTACCAGCAGCAAGGTGGGGCGTCTTCGACGATGGTGGTGTTGAATGAGGGGGGTACAAATGAGGAAGCGGTGGGTACGAGCATGAGCAGCAATGGGAACTGGGTAGAAGCGGCTTTCCAGGCAGGGAAGAGTAATCTGTCGTCGTTTCAGACACCGATATTTGGAATGGAATGAGTGAGACAAGACGAGACAAAAAAAGAGGGGCGTGATGATGGTAGTGTTGTTTTTAGGTGGAAAACAGGGAGAGGTGGGGTGGTCAAAAAAGGAGAGTTTGGGAACTTTTGCTTTTCTGCATGGGAGGAATAAAAACGCACAATTTGGGACTCACAATCATTTCACATCGACTCTCCTGTTTTCCCACTTCTTAGTTCTTCTTCAATCTCTCTCTCTCTCTCATCACTTCGCCGACATGTATGTGGGATTTATGGAATTATCACATCATAAATTGGTATAATTATTAATTAATGTAATAGCTAGCTAGGTAATTGCGAGTAGTGAATATGTGATGTAAGGATGATGGGTTAATGTCTGAATTAGTGGACATGTACAATTCTGGAGGAGTTACTTTATTTGAAGGTTTTAGAATTACCAAACAGCAAATTAAAACAGCACTGATATTCCCCAAAATGAATACAACTTTTAAATTTGAAAATTTGGATGATATGGGGATTATTAATGAGAAAATACGAAATCGATTTGGTGCAGGTGTTTCACTTTCTTGTGTGTTGTATCTGTGTTCAAGTTCTTGGGTGGCAAAGGAGTTTTCACTTACGGGAAGACGATTGATGATTTTCAGATATAATCAACTCTTATTGATTAAATATTTCTACAATATTCCCCGTCGTTACTCGTTATTAGCTATGCTTAATTTATACAAAACCTTACAATAATAGTAGTTAAATACTATTCTTAATTAACACATAAAATCTCACTTATTGCACAACTTCCACTCTAGAATTGAATTTCAGTTATAAGCAATCAAAATTAAACTCCTGACGTACGTTAAGAGTCATTATAGATACATAGATGAATTATGTATAAGAGTTATTAATCGGAACCCCTGAAATATTTATTTATGATAATAAAATGCATCTCGGTGCCTTTATAATTATCGTAATTACTAGATTAGAGATATGCATGAGATATCCATGTATATAGTTTACATCTGTTTAGGATTTCTTCATATCTTTTGATATTTATCTATATTCTTGTAACTCTATATATATTCATCATCAATGAATTATAATTTTATGGCTAATATTCAAAATCTGGTATCAACCTATCATCTATATTATTTTGATAACGAATGTAACACAAGTATATTAAGAAATTAAAATTGAAGGAAATAAAATGTTTGAATCCAAGGGACTTTGCAGTGGGCCTAGATTTATTGGGTCAGTGAATTTTAGTCTGCATTTGATGTGATACTTGGGCTGGATTTAGGCCTAAGAAGGCCCTTTCCGATTATTAATCTAACTTGGACCCCATGCCGATATTATATAATTTTATTAAAACTTTTTAGTAATCATTGCCAAAAATATAGTGAAAAGAAAAACAAATAATAATATTAATAGTAATGGGCTAATTCGATCATTACTTTCCCTTTCATAATTACCTCTTCCTTTTCATACGTATCACTAGGGAAAAACCTTCAAATTAATTATTCAAAAAAAATTAAACACATAGTTGTGTGGTGGCTTGTAAATAGTAATTGTAGATTGTGATTATATATATACATATTCTCACACACACACACACCTACTAATAGTGTTCATTATAATAATTACAAGTGACCATGAAGGGAAAATAGTCAACCATACCAAACCCATGAAAATCATAAAAACTGATTACAAGAGTTGAAGTTTGACTATGTCTATGTGAAGGGTATCCTAAGTATTTGTTGGAAAACATTGACTTACTGTCCTAAAAAAATAAAATGTAGCATCCCACATCAGACAAGAACCCTATGCTTCATAGTTATAAAGAGTAATGAATTCTTGTAACGACTTAGTTTAATTTTTTTTTAACGAATAAAAATGAATGGCTACAAAGTTATTATTATTCTACAATAATGAGAGACGATTATGAAACGTGGATTAATGCATGTATGAAAAGGAATTACGTGTCGAAAAAGAGATGAAAGCAAGTGGTGAGTGGTTGACGCAAAAGATTAAGGTGGTTGTGTTTGTAACCAAACTTTACTCCTTTGCGCCGACCCAGCTATAAAAAGCCGGTCCAATTACAACTACCTGCTGAATTCTAATTGTGAGGTTTTCATATTTTTGGATTGATATTTTATTTATATACATATAATTAGGGAGTTTTAGAAAAGAATTTTATTGTCACGATCATAGACAATATATATGATGTGTGAACTCATCTATAATGTGTTAAATACTGAAATAGCTGATGTTTCCTTTTTTGTTGCCACAGCAGATCGGTACAAAATGTATATACAGATTTATTCGAAATTATTTTATTTATTATTAATATTAATGTTGGAACGGTGCAACTGAAATTGATCTCGATCTCAAATCTATTCATTAGATTTTATTTTATTTTACTCGACATGTTCACTATTAAAGTTCGTGAAAGTAGTACGCACAAATGAAATGTTTCTAAACAATTCTTGTAACTTTTATATTCAATACAATTACATTTATAGAGTAATCAATTTTTTTATTTTTTTTTTAAAAAAGAACATTGGAGGGTGGGCGAGAGACCATAATTTTGGTACCAATATATTCATTTTTGCCTAATGGAGTTTTGTGTGAAATTATACAACACTTGTTAATACAAGATTTTAAAACGATGTCGTCTATATCAGATTCTGAGATATCAAATCAGATTTAAAGGATTTTTAAAAGGTCCGTTATAGGTATAATATATTTAGAAAATCGAATACAATTGTTTAAAATTACAATAATAAAGTGTTGAAAATGCAGGGACTTTATTGTAAATTTTCCATGTGAAATATTTTTATTGAAATTAAATATTATCATTATTTTAATATCTTAATGCCGTCGGAGGAAGCACCACTACCAATGCTTGCCAATTGCCTCCCAATGCTCAAGCTAAAAAGTCTTTCAAGTTTTCGAGCTTTGATTTCCAGTCTTGGCAACAAAAAATGCTATTTTACCTCACCGCCCTTGGTTTGACAATTTGCTTGAAGGAAGACAAGTCCGAGATTGCCAATGACGAGGCTGATGCAAACAAGATGATTGCTTTTGACAATTGATGCCATGGAGATTTTTGTTGTCAAAACTTTGTACATAATGCTTTAGTTGATTCCCTTTACGTCGTGTATTGTAATGTAACAAGTGCTGATAAATTATGGGAACAATTATAAAAGAAGTATAAGACCGAGGACGCGGGTACTAAAAAGTACGTCATGGCCAAGTATTTGTCGTACCAAATGGTAGACAATTGGTCTGTGGTGGAACAAGTGCAAGAGTTTCAACTCATTTTGCACAATGTTCATGTCGTGGGGATGGTAATCCCTAATGCTTTCAATGTGGTTACGGTCAGAAAAGTTGCCTCATTCATGGAAGAACTTCAAGAGTTACTTTAAGCATAAGCTAAAGGCAATGACACTTGAAGTTTGATTGTCACTTTGTATTGAAGAGGATAATCGAAAGGTGGATCTAAAGCCAAGGACTATGGATGCAAAAGCTAACTTGATGGAATGTGGTGGTCCATCAAACAAACGAAAGATGCCTAATATGTCTTACAAAGGTGTTGTGATTAAAGAACCTAAGTTCAAAGGTGTTTGCTTTAATTGTGGCAAAAATGGGCTCATGGAAAATCAATGTAAAAAACCAAAAAATAAAATAAATGCAAAAAAAAATGGAGGCCCACAATGTTAAACCCAACGATGATTGGGAGGATGACTTGTGTGTCGTGGTTTCCGTAGTTCACCACATTGATAATTAAAGGGAACGGTTAATTGACACGGGTGCAAAGTGTCATGTGATTTTCAATAGAAGTGCTTTTGTCTCCTACAAAATTGTTGAAGTAGTCCTGTCGGTAAGTAGTCGAATTTAACGTTTAATTCCATAAATTTATCGTTCGGCAATTGAATTGAAATCTAATTATATATTCGTGTTCCTTGTGATGTAATGAATATTCTGGTACCAAAGGTTGGCCGGACCATCCCAAAAAAAAATGCCCGAACCGCCGCCACCAACCTCTATATTTTTTGGGTTTTCCGGCAAGTTTTTCCAATTTCAGAGCATGTGGTTCACGTCATTAAAGTCATAGCATGTATAGGAATGCATCTAGGTGGGTTTCGGGGCTTATTTTGGCCGGAGGTCGGCCAGGGAAGGCCGAGCTGCCGCACGAAGTTGCAGAGACGTGTTGTTGCTGCCTCGTCGTCGTCTGTATCGATCGATGGTGAGGGTGTCGATCGACACACTCCACGTCCACAATGTGGGCCTATTTCGGGCGACACGGCCATGTCGATAGACTGGAAATTGTGTCGATCGACACTGGCATTGAATTGTTTCTATTTCTGAACTCGACATGATCAGCAATATGAAGCACGAACGGTGCTCGCGTTTGTGCCTTTGGGTCGCCGTTCTCGTACAAACCCGGAAAACTTTATTTTTCCGATCTATTTTGTTTTGTCTTCGATGTTTGAGCTTATATATGATTAATTTAACATATTATGAGCATGCTTATGCATTGGATTACAGTTTCAAATATTAGGTTTCGATTGATTCGATTAACATAAAGTGGAAGGCATGTTCAGCCGTTTAAATTATAAACGTGCTTTAATTGAGTTAGTTCGTTAACTGTGGATTGGTTGACAATTATGATTGTGTTTTTTGAAGTTAAGTGCATGTCTCGAAGGGAGAGAATGCACGTCGGATGATAACTCCCTTTAGGAGTTATTATTTTAGTGTTTTTTAGGTGTCTTTTATGTTCTTTTTATTGTTTCTAACTCGTTTTAGGTTTATTTTGTGTTGTATTTATCATTGTCTACATTGTGTGTTTTGTATAGTTGTGTTTTGCTGTTTTGCAAGGAAAAGAAGTTATATTAACCAGGTTTCATGCCGAAGAAGTGAAGAGAAATATGTTGAATTTATGCTACAGCATAAGAGTAGCATTACTGGGAGCTGAGAGACTACATCAGGGGGGACCACCTGCAGAAAAAATCACCTTACTTTTGAGATTTTGTCTCAAAAGTTGGACAGGTGTCAACTGTTGTGAGCCATCAAAGTCAAAGGGCAAGATGGAGAGCCATGTGTAGGTTGGAGATTCATTGGAAGTAAAAAAGAGTGAAGATATTTTGAGAGCAAATAGAGAGAAAAACAACCATTATTCTTCCTCAAGAAACCACATTTTAGATATAGGATATTTGGGGCTGCAGCGCAGAGATGGAGGAAGAAGAAAACTAGCAGCTGGACACATTGCTGCTGGTTTTCTTGCATCTCTAGTTTATGTTTTTAGTTGATAGAATAAAGGTTAGTTCGATTTTAGCCATTATTATTTATTTTCTTTTTAGTTTAAATATGAATTAAGTATTTTGCACTTGTGTTGTGGATTTTTGATTTTATCTTAAATATATGTTAGAGTTGTTCTTGCTTCAAATCTGGTGTTTGGTTATGATTTTGGTATGTTTGATTCCTTAAACACGATAGTGGAAAGAAATATTTCATCTAGGGAGACCAAAAGGAGATCTATGCTTAGGAAATCATAATTGATCTTGATTCTTTTGTAGACATACAAAAAACTTAAGACTTGTAAGAACCCCTATTTTGATAATTGCATTTGAAGATTAATTATGTCATAGACATATGAAGATTGATAAGAAAACGCAGATCTAGTAGTGTGAAAACATGCTAGGCATTTAAGAGAGAGGTTACAAGACCCAGAGGTGATGTCTGAACTATATTGTAGCATATAGGACATCGAAAGATTGAAAATCTATAACTCAAGTGTGTTTCTCTTCCTTTGTTTGCACGTGTTAGTAGTCATTTGTGATTAGTTTATGATCAGAAGGGTCATTAATCTTTGACGAAAATGGTTTGAATGAATATTTTGAAATCTACATCTGTGTTATTTTAATTCACGTCTTCCGCTATTTTTTAAAAATGCTTTTAAAATACCCCACAACTACTGTAGCGTGCCTCAAAGTTCGAGAAGGTCAGTTGGGGGCGTTACAAAGTACCTTAAGGTGTGGGTCTGTTTAGCAAAGGTCGAAGTGTTTATACCTAAACAAGTTGCAATTGGACCCAAAACAGTCGATTCCATCTTTTTAGGGTATGCTTTGAATAGTGTTGCCTATCAATTTTTAGTGCACAAGTCGGAAAATCCGAATGTGACTGAAGACACTGTTATTAAATTCAAGGAATACTATATTCTTTGAGCACATATATCTCTACAAAAGTACAAAAGATGTACCAGCAGTGTCTCGAAAAATGACACATAAGGAGGCTACTAGTTTTGATCCTATAGAGGAAGAACCAAAACGTAGTAAAAAGGCAAGAGTGGCTAAATTTTTTGATAAATATAAAGTATCACAATTGATAAATATTTTATTGAATTGGTCTTTAGACTAGTACCAATTTTCAACATAAAGCATTACAATTGACAAATATTTTATTTTATCGATTGTTGATGCTCAATCATATAAGATCCTGGAAAAATAGTGCAAACTAGGAGAGTTATACTGCCTTCAGGGAGGAAACTTGTTCTTCCCTGTATTTCCTTTAATTTTTTGTGTGTCTGTTGTGTCAGATCGGTTCTCTCTCTCCTTCTCTCTCTTAGGGGAAAAAAAGATAGTTCTTTGTTCGGGGTACAAAAGTGTAAGCACTCTACTATGACCAAGGGATTATGAGTTCGAGCTTCCATTGAATATTGAAAATTTTCACCCTTTTAATATTGTCCCATTACCTTAACATGGTTGATGACTTCAGGTAATAGAACATACGACCAAAAAGTTGGCTCAACATGCTCTTCTTGAAATGCTGGTGATAGATTGTCATGATTACGCATGTTATTGTCGATATAATGAAATCTAGTAGGTTGGAAAAGTTGACAATTATTTTCCTCAATCTCTATTAGTCTGGTACGATGGGTGTAGGCACTTCGATGCATGTCAAACTCCACTTCGACGAGTTTAACTCTAACTATGTGGTCCCATCATAAGTGGCTATGTCGAATCTTGTAAGTCGACGGAGCTTGAACTGGTTCTTGGAGTTCTGTATTCATGATTTTCCGTTCTTATGAGGGGATAGTGCTATTGTACCCTTGTTGTAGGCCTTTCGGTTAGTGGTCCCTCTTCCGGGCTTCCATAAATGGACTTGTTTTGGTAATTGCCTTAGAAGGAGAATTTGGTTACTAGTGCTGGAAATCGTCGTTGGTTGGATTTGTATCGTTTTTGGGCTAAATCTAATGTGATCCTCAACAATTTACTATATAATTTGATTTGAATGAGTCTAAGCTCGACTATTGTGCACGATAGACTTTATACACTCTCGTCTAACCTTTTTAGTGAAGTAGGTTGGACTTTCAGCCAATTAAATATAAAATAATAGTATATATTTTATTTTTAAATCATATTATATAATTTTATTAACAAGTATAATTAATAATTTATATAATAAAAATATATTTAGTAAAAAGATTGTTAAAAAGTTCAAGTTTAATCTTTTTATTAAATCAATGTAGTTTGGTCCGACCTACAATAAAATAAACCTAAAATTTCTGTCGGATAATTTGACTTATTCCCGACCGTAGGTATGGCCATAAAACATTGAAGCAAGTCGATGTTGTTCTTGCATTTCTAGAGCTTCTCCAATCCTGCTGCATACCTAAACGCATACTCAATATTTGAGTTTTTTTTGCTCAAACCAGAACCCATTTTGAGTTTTGCACATTCTCTCTCCTCCCATAATCGCATATATGCGTATGTACTGTTACCTACTGCATAATTTCTTTTATTTACAATATAATCCTTTAATTAATAAGATTTTACTTTTCTATCTTTTTATGTTTTGTTAATTTTATTTCATTAGTTTTTTGTGCCGTAGTGGATTGTGCGAAACTGCAAATGCTTTTCATTTTTTGTTAATTTATTTATTTTATTCAATTTTATCGATTTCTTAATTTTGGTTTTTAATAAATGTTGAAATAATTTTATTTTTAATTAAATAAATATTAAAATAACCCCAAATTCACCACTTGCAATATAGATCTTTAATTCTATTGTCAAGTTATTTAGTTTATTTAGTGTGTTTTAATGCAATTTTATTATTAAATTGTTTAGCTATTTAAATTTTAATATTACAGTAAATATTCAATTCATAAATAAACCATTAATAATATTTTATATTTATTAATGATTAATTATATCATAATAACTTATTTTATTTGAAATTAATAAATGGATGAAATTGTAAATTTGATAAAAATGTTGGTAGTATTTGAAAAGTATAAAAGGTTGTTTAAAAAAGAATATGCTGAGAATATTCTTTTGAGTTTAAGTTTGATGTTTTTGGTTGGAGATCAATTACTGTTTGATTTGACATTTACTATATTTTGAATTTGAGTTTGGTGTTTTGGGTTAGAGATGACCTTGAGAAAGTATGTAGCGTTCTAATTGTTTGGGAATCCTATTTTCTTGATTATGTGAGCTTGGCAAAACATTGTGCCAATAATTACTAGAGGATAATTACTAAATAAAGATGAATGTCAATGGTTATTTGATGAGATCTAATGACCAATGTTACATTTAAAAAAAAAAAAAACTCATACTTTATTACCAGCACACAGTTAATTCTCTTCATGCGATTGATCACAAGTGACCAATTCACAAACAACGTCGGTAACCAATCACGGGCCACTTTTATCATCTTATCATATAATATTGAGAAAAAATCTTTTAAAAAAATTATTTATTTTATGTGATATGTTAGGGAAACGTAACTTTCTCCAATCAGCATCAACTTGTCTAAATTAGTTATTCCAATCCACAATCATATTGTTCCACTCACCTTGTGAGAATGGAATAATTTTAATGAACCAATAATCAAATTATATACTTCTTTTAGCTAAAGGGATCGTCGATCCACTCATTCAACTTCTATACAAATAAAATTTATTTACATAAATCGATAACGAAAAAAAATATGTGAAATTTAAACTTAGAATATTTGATCACAAAATACTTAGCAATCTCCCATAAAATATGATTAATGGGACTTTGGAAACAGTGCTACCTAAAAATATTGAATAATAAAACAACATGGAAGTCCTAGTGCAACTACAACTTTTAAATGTACTATAATATATATAATTTTAATTTAATTTAGATTTGATCTAAAATTCTGTGACGTTGATCAGAAAAGTGGATTTTGTGTAGAGTGAAGTACAAATGAACATCATTATGGAATATATGATATCCAATAAACTTATGGTGATAAAATAAAAGTTTATAGCGTAGTGGTACAAATTTAATAAAGTGGTAGATGCGTAGGAATTGGGGAACTAGACTTACTTTATTAATATGATTATTATAATTATAAGGAATCACGCATTTTCTTAAACTTTTCAACACTCCCCATCGAATATATACATACGTATATTATATTATATTACTACCTCCGTCCCATAACAATTGTCTTGTTTGGAAATGGCACAGATACCAATGCGAGTAGAGATAGAGGAAACTAGTATTTTATTAGTGAGTGTGTATAAACTTTCTATTTTAGAAAAGAAGACAATTGTTTGGGACAGACGAAAAAGGAAAACAAGACAATTGTTTTGGGACGGAGGGAGTATATTATTTGAATACATAGTCTCGATGCATGGGATGTTATACTCAATCTTAGAGGTTTAAAATATAATTACCCATGAGTCGAACTAAGTATCTTTTCGAAAATACTCGAGTAGGAAAAATCTTATGTATACCATCTTCGAATGACAAGTTTTGGAATTGATCCCTTTTTTTCCCCTCCTTTTTAGATCATTCAACGTATACATATATAACAAAGTGATATATTATAATATTAATATGAGATATGTATAATAAAAATATATATTGAACTAATTCGTAAATTAATTTTCAATGAAAGATAAATGGCACATATATAAATTATAAAAAAAATTCTATCTATTTCTTGGTTCTTTAATGAATAGTAGAATTCAGTATTTGGCGAAAATGTAGTTTCTTTAGTGAAGTTTTTAATCCGCTTAAGCAACGAAAATTCATTCATTTTTTTTTTTTTGAAATTGGATATATAATGTAAAGAGATATTATGAAATTAACAGTCTGATTTGACTTTTACATCCTACAATTTTGGCCACATTTATGAATACATCTTGAAAATGGCCAAAGTACATGTTTTTTTGACATTTTCATATGAAAACAGACAATTTTAAAAAATAAATAAATTAATATTTATTAAATATTGTGTATTGTGTGAGATTGTATAATTTGTATGAGAGTGTGTGCAGTATGTGTGAGAGAATGTGAGTGCGACTCGTGTTAAAAAAAATGATTAACTTGAGAGGGATCGGGTGCGACACGAGGGCGACCGAGTATGATCCAAGAGCGATCGAGTGCGACCTGGGAGAGATTTAAGCTTAAAAATAATTAAAAAATTATATAAAATATTGGTCAAGCCGGGGGCAACTCGGGAAGGACCGAGTACGTCCCGGGTGCGACTGAGTGCTATTTTTAAGTTCTAAATAATTTAATATGTTAAATATATATCTTCATGTCTCGATTGCATCATCAACCAAAAAATCATTGCTTGATTACAATATTTTAACAAATCCCAATAAAAAATATTTTTGGTCATATTTAATATGTGTTGATTAAAGCGGCCAAAATTATTGTGTTTTATAAAGTTGGTCATTTTAAATAATTAAGACTAATGTAAATGGAGAGAAGATATCCCGTTCTATCCTCAAACTCATAACAGATTAATTATAAATAAAACACTTGAACCACTATATCTTGAAATTAATGAAAAATCATTTATTTCCATGGGGGTGAAGAGGTAGAAGCAAAATGATATTAACTAACTCCCAAACTTAATTAGAAATTAATTAATTAATTTGGAGAACAAAATACTCCATATGGGGAATGAAAGGTTGGATGGGAAGAAGCATTGTATAATAAAGAATATAATAGGTCCCAAGTGGTGGATGTGATAATATTAATATGGCCACAAGTGGTATGGATGGACATGGCCATGGACCCCTTCTACTCATTTCAATTCAATTTACTTTCTTCCTAATCTTAACAATTTGAAATCATAAAAATTTTAAGTATCGATGTGGATATTGTTGTACTCAATTACATGAAGTTGCGGTTTTCACGTGAGAATTATATTCAATTCAACTGCAAATAGATACTTAAATTTTTATTCTATTCTATTAACGTGTAAAGTAATTTGGACTTGTTTGAGATTTCATGCAATACACTTTGTATCACATAATTTGTTTTTGTTAAATATTGGCCGTGTGTTAATGTTTAAATTTTGTTATTGAGTTTTTACTCATAATTAGGGATGGGAAAAAATACCGAAATATCGAAATACCGAACATATCGTATCGAAAAAATATCGAAATTATCGAATTTTTGGTATACCGTAATTTTTGGTAAGGTATCATACCGTACCGAAAATTTTAGGTATGGTAACGGTATGGCAATTTTAATATTGAAGGTATACCGACACATACCGTACCGAAAATATAATAATATTTTTATTTTTATTATCATTTTAAAATAATAAATTAAAAATAAAATCATATAAATTAAGAATGAAATCATATCTTCTCTTTTCACCTAACAATATTATTGATATAAACGTATTTCTTGAATAAATATCAACATAAAAAATTGTAAATATCAAAGTATATCAAAAGATTTCAGTATGTTAACGGTATATTGAAAGAATGATAAGATAAATGGTATATAAATTATGTCATGTCAAAGTCATATTGAAATCATTTCAAGAATTCAATATGTCGAAGTAATAATATACAAAATATTTCGTACCGACTCATACCGAAAATTCGGTATACCGAACTAAGGTATACCGAAAACTTCGGTACGGTAACAGTATGAGTTTTCCTCATATCATAAATTTCGGTAAAATATAAGTTATGGAGAAAAATGTACGGTATACTGTACCGAACCATCCCTACTCATAATTTTTATAGGAAAGAAAGTGTTGAATTAGAAAATTAATTGATTAATTTAGGTTTTAGTTGCCCATGTCCATGTGGGCTAACGCAATCCAAAACTTCAATTTAGGTAGTCTGATCTAGAGATGGTTCGGTACGGTATACCGGACATTTTTCTCCATACCTTATACCTTACCGAAATTTACGGTATGAGGAAAACTCATACCGTTACCATACCGAAGTTTTCGGTATACCTTAGTTTGGTATAATTTCGGTATAAGTCGGTATGGTTTCGGTATGAGATAATTTATATACTATTACTTCGACAAATCGAATTCTTGAAATGATTTCAATATGATTTTGGCATGACATAATCTATATACCATTTATCTTATCATTATTTCAATATACCGTTAACATACAAAATCTTTTTGATATATTTTGATTTTTATAATTTTTTCTGTTGATATTTAATTAAGAAATATGTTTATATTAATAATATTGTTAGGTGAAAAGAGAAGATATGATTTCATTCTTAATTTATATGATTTTATTTTTAATTTATTATTTTCAAATAATAATAAAAATAAAAAATATTATTATATTTTCGGTACGGTATGTACCGGTATACCTTCAATATCAGGATTGTCATATCGTTATCGTACCGAAAATCTTCGGTACGGTATGATACCTTACCGAAAATGACGGTATACCAAAATTTCGATAATTTCGGTATTTTTTCGATACAATATGTCCGGTATTTCGATATTTCGGTATTTTTCCCATCCCTAGTCTGATCTGAATGCAAGTGGGGTTGTTTATCGATCTCTATTGCAATCGAATATGTGAGTCGTTAAAATAAGATTATTTGCGCACAATATATGAAAACCAAAAGAATCTTGAATATCATGCATGGTTTCCAATTGATATTGCTAACATATAAATCTTTATTAATTACAGCCACGAAAAAAAAAAAAAATCGAATGTATTCCATGGAGTCATCCTTGAATAAATAAAAGTAAAATACGAAATCACTTTTTTCCTTGACCAATGAATATGATCCTTGCCAGATTATGTAGATAAATATCAATTGATGTATCATTTTCTTTGGTCACACTCTGAAAAAGCCACAAGCTCCACCAATTAAATTCAAGAAAGCCTTTATATATATATGTTGAAACAGAGTCCTGAATTTTTTATTTTTTTTATAATATGAAGCAAAGGGTATATAATGCATGTCGAGGTCAATATAATGCATGAAGTTATATAATGAATAGAATAACACAATATAATGCTTGAAATTATAGTATATAATGCAAAATATGATAGATAAAATGCAACATGTATTTTCAGCGAAATCATCATTCATCATTATATTTGCACTTATTATGTATTATATAGTAATAACATATGCATTATAATGAAAGTAATATAATTTTCTCTAAAATAAAAGTAATATCATGTATAATATACATAATTCTCGTAACAGTACACGAATTCTTATATAATGAATGCAGTTGCACAATATAATGCATGAAGTTATTGTATATAATGCAGAATATGATAGATAAAATGCAACATTTTTATTTCAGCGAAATCATCATTCATCATTATATTTGCACTTGTTATTATATAGTAATAACATATGCATTATAATGAAGGTAATATAATTTTTCTCTAAAATAAAAATAATATTATATATAATAGAGGAAGTAATGTCGTATAATGATAGTAATATTGTTCTAAAATAAGAGTACTATCATATTATAATGCAGGAAGATGTTTGTTAGGTAGATAATGAATGTTAGGTATATAATGCATGTTTCTTAGGTATATAATGCTTGTTTCTTATGCATATAATGCATGTTTGTTAGATATATAATTCATGTCGATATATAATATGCAAACAGAATCTTAAATAAGTACAAAATGACAAAAATACCCTATAATGCAGGTTTTTTGAGATAAAATGCCCGAAAATTTTAATAAAATCCTGAACGTTCATTCATCAAAATCAATGGCGAGGATTTGTTCTTATTTCTTATGGTAAGAGTAGTTCTCACTGGATCGCATCCCTATATATATATATATATGAAAATATAAATAGATTGGCATTGCATGGCCCTTTAATAATGTGTACAACTAAGGCCAATGATTTCTGCCAATTTTTAAAAAGCCTCTTCTACAATTTTACACACAAAAGTTAAACAAACAAACCAATTTTTGCAGACTATGTTGTGCCACAATTTTGCTTAATTATAATCAATTATCGACTCATCCTGGGATGGGTAGAACTGCAACTATTTACAAGGTAAATCTGTTTCCCAAGAATTTCTCCGATTCCGGTAATCGATGATGATAATAATACTAAGACAAATTTTCATATGAGCCGGTTTCATCATTTTTGTTATGAGACGAATTTCATGAAATGATGTGTTTCTTTATCGCAAATGATGTCTCACCATTTTTATTGTGAGACGAATTTAATGAAATAATGTGTTTCTTTATTGCAAATGATGTATTTCTTTGTTGCAAATAATGTAACTTTTTTAAAATGAAATGATGTATTTAACTTATTGAAATGATGTATTAAGGTCCGTCTCACAATAAAAAAAATGGTGAGACTGTCTCTCAGGAGACCAACTCTAATACTAATGTTCTCGAGTACTAATTATATGGTTTAATTTAATCCAGGGGTGGGGTCAGCCTTGGCCTGGGTGGGGCTGCTGTCCCACGGCGATCAGGAATTTTTTTATTTTTTTAAAGTTATATTTTTTAAAAAAATTATAAAACTCGATCGAACAAAATATTATAGAGCCTCCACGATGTTTCAAGTCTGCCTTTGCCTATGAATTTTAATCTTATACGTATTTAAAAAATTATGAATGTCAATTTAGCTCGAAGGTCGCGGATCAGTACGATCAAACCGAGCAAAAAAGTAAGTTAGAGTTGAAATACTTTTGTTTGAAATTTTTTTTAACTTAATGACTCAAGACCAAGTAATCCGAGGACCGAGCTTGAAACCCGACAGATTGATCCGGTTATATTTTATTAGTATTTTTTTCTCAAAACTATTTTACCAAAATTTACTTTTAGTATTCAAATCATATTCTTTTATTTTAATCTTAAGTTGTGTGCTTATATTTAGTATATATATTTATTATAATAGATAGTTAAGTACTTACAAGTGATTTAATCTTGAAGTTAAAACATGTGTAAATATTTATGAAATAATAAAGTAATATAATTTTATATATACATTTATGATGATATAAAGATTTTGATGTTTTTTTAGAATTTTTATCGGATAGAATAAATATTTTGTACAATTTTATATTATTTAAAAGATTAAAGAGCATAAGGACACATTCAATTACATGGAAATGCTAAAAATAAAAACAATTCATAAATTAATTGGCCAAATGGATTATCTCGAAAATGAAAGGATTAGAATTGATATTTTTTAATACGAAGAGATTTCAATCCTAATAAGTCCGAATCGATTAATCCGTACTTTGATAGAGCTAATTCAAAATTCAATAAATTAGTCGAGACATCCCTAAAAAAAATAATTTAACCAGTAAAATATAATCCAGCGAGGTTAATGAAACGAATTTGAAATTATTTCACTTCCCAATTGAATGATTACACTTTGAATTCACAATCCTTATTTAGGAACATGCCATGCTTACTTTATGAATCTATTTTATTTATATGTAGTTTTTAGAAGATGTTTATTAGCATTTTATTTTATTTTTTTTAAAAATTAATAAACAAAATTGACATAAAATACATGATTTAACAACTACATTGTTATGACACAACTAACAATTATGTACCTTTTTTTTAAAAATATGAATTTTATCTTCAAGTTCAATGTTTCGTTGTTTAATAAATGTTGAATTCTTCATTTATTTATTAGGAAAAGAAAGATGTTAATTAGAATAGCAAATTCTTATTCGAAGATGGTTGGGTTGGTGGAATTATTAAGAAAAATGGAAACATTGTAGCAGTGATTTGATTTATGAAGAAATTGAGGAAGAAGATGTGGGAAGAATGCAACAGTGGATAGCTGGGTGACGAGAAAAGGTGAAAAGGGCTTCTATATTCAGCCGCTATTTTTTTTTTTCCTTTTTTTTTCATAGTAGTACAGCCTCATATATTATTCGTTTTTCTTACTATATACTTTTCTCTCTGATATCTCAACTGCCCATCTCTCTCTCTCTCTCTCTCTCTACCCCTAGCCCCCCCTCTCTCGCTCCTATCCTCTCTCTATATTAAAGCTATACAAAAACTATATTTGTTTGTATGTAGACAGAAACACAAATTTGTTATTAGGTTCGTGTAAAAGCCCATCTTTCATGGATTTCTTCTCCTATTCTTGGTACTTGTATTCTCCCTCTCTTCTGTCCGTGTATGTGTTTGAATATTTGTATGTATAGGCTCTGAAATACACCGAAAAATAGGTTTTTTTTTTTTTTTTTTGTCTGTGTTTGTATGCGCCGAGATGAAAAAGGCTTTGTCTTTCAGGTGAAGGGAAAACGGGCTTTTGGTGCTAATGTGGGCGTAGTCTTTTCTTATTAAAAACAAACTGTAGCTATGGATGCTTCGTCGTTGGACGGTAAAGATTCTTGGCTTTTCGTTATTTCTTTATGATTCCTTTTATTTTGATTTTTCTTGGAATTTCTTTGGTTCTTTCCATGTTGAAGAATTGGCTGTGATGTGAAACGATTATATCTTTTTCCATGAATATCTTGCGTTAAGTTCGTATTCGATCTGTTTGATGCTCCGATTTCACGCGTGATCTGGTGTTTCTCGAATCGATCTTATTTTATTTTTTATTTTCTGGTTATCTCTTTTCGATGAAATTGACACCAGACAGACGCAGACGCGCATGCTCGCACATTCACGCACAGACTCCATTGCTGCTCCTTTTCCTATTTTATTTGCTTTTTTACCGTGAGTGAAATATGTCTCACTGTTTCTGGTTGTTAACAAAGAAAAGAGAATGATGGTTCATGAGGATGATACGGGTCGCCAGCTGTCGGTTGTTTTTTTATTCTCAACTATTCCTTTTTTCTTTTCTCGATGGTTGGTATGTAGATGGATTGTTAGTGCTCTAATATTGCACTGGTTTTGGGTCTCCCCCAAGTACAGAGATACAAGTGAGAGCAATCCTGGATTAGAGATGGTGATGTGCAACTTGAATGTGTGTGCTTGTTTACTGGTGTGTCTTTCAGCTATGCATTCTGATAGTTGAATCTTTTGTCTTCAATGTCTTTTAGGCTTTGTGGTTTGGAATCGTGTCCCTACCTACGTGTCTCCAGTTGGTCTCTTGAATTAGTTGATCCTTTATTCAACTTATTGTGTAGGTTAGGTACAACTTTTGTCGGGCTTAATCTCCATGTGCCAAGAAATCATATATGTCGATTCAGATAGTGAAGCTTTTCTATTCAGTGGCCTTCATTTCCTTAGAAAATTTGTGTGCAAATTATTTGAACCCTTTAACTAAGGATACTAAAACTCTACTGTACATTTACCCTTTACTGTAACATGGTTTCTTTGGAGTAATCCTATCTGCCGTTGTTTCATGTCATTTCGTGTCTCGTGTTGCTGTTGATGTACATTCTGAATTAATTATATTTAACTGACTTTTTAATACACAGAATTGGTGTTTGATCCATCAAAGTGCAGTAAGTTGAGTATGGAGCAAAAGAGAGAGCTAGTATATGAGGTGTCAAAGTGGTCGGATAGTGCCACGGAGATACTGCACACTTGGAGCCGTCAGGAGATACTGCAGGTCCTCTGTGCTGAGCTGGGGAAGGAAAGGAAGTACACTGGTTTAACAAAATCGAAAATTATAGAAAATCTTCTCAAGATTGTGTATGAAAAGAAAGCTCAGGAGCGAGGTGCTGCATCAGAAGTATATCCTATGTCAGAGAATGGGGAGAGGACTCCGAAAAGGCCAAGGAAGTCTGACCACCCAAACCGTGTGGTTACAACAACTTGTGCTGCTCCTCCGGATGTTGATCAAGGTAAAACTGTATATTGCAAAAACTCAGCATGCAAGGCTAAACTGAATCGTGAGGATGTATTCTGCAAAAGGTGTTCATGCTGCATTTGTCGCCAGTTTGATGATAACAAGGACCCTAGCCTATGGTTAAATTGCAATTCAGACCCTCCCTTTCATGGCATGTCTTGTGGGTTGTCTTGCCACCTTGAATGTGCCCTACGGCATGAAGACACCGGCATATTAAAGGATAGGCAGGATAAAGAACTCGACGGGAGCTTCTGTTGTGTTTCTTGTGGGAAATTGAATGATTTACTAAGGTAACACCCGCGTTTTCTGCTCTTTCTTTTTGTGTGGACTATATGATTTGTATTGTGTTTAACAGATTTACTTGCTTACACATTGTCACATTATATCCCACATCTTGGTAGAAAATATTTCTTTTTTGTATGAAAAAAATCTCTGTCCCACTCATGATCTAGCATTAGGCCCTGAAATTGTGATTATATAACTGTTCTGGAGATTCAGTGGAAACTGGTATTCCTTTTTTTTTTTGTTGTTGTTGTTGCTATTTGCACGATCATCGTATTTTTGTTTCATGGACCCATCCACCTTAACCAGCAACAAGAAAAGAAGTAAAGACAATAACATACTGACAGTTGAAATGAATGATGCAGTTCATGGAAGAAGCAACTGGTTGTTGCAAGGGACACCAGGCGGGTTGATATACTATGCTATAGGCTATCCTTATGCCAAAAGATGCTTGCTGGTACTAAACGCTACCAAAATCTGTGTGCATACATAGATGAAGCAGTGTTGAGGCTCGAAGAAGATGTTGGACCTCTAACTGGTTTGCCTGTAAAGAAGGCCAGAGGGATCGTGAACAGGCTCTCTTCACGCCTTCAAATTCAGAAACTTTGTGCTTCAGCTGTGGAGTCTCTGGATTTGATCATCTCTGAAAGACTATCTGATGCACCTTCAGGTATTATATGCATGCTCTATCTCTCTCTCTCCGTGCTCGTGAATTCCTTCTAACTCATTCATGTGATTTGAATTGCATAGATTGCAAAGCACTTTCCGGTAAAGTGTTGCACTTTGAAGAAATACGCGCTTCGTCAGCTTCATTGATACTGAATTGTGATGATTCAAACATGGGTTATATGCTGTGGCACCGAAAAGCTGATGATAAGGACTATCCTTCAGAGCCTACTTGCAGATTGTTTGCACCAGATACAAAGTTTTTGCTTCCCAATCTAACTCCAGCTACCCAGTATTCCCTCAAGGTTGCTGTGCTCGACAAAGATAGAGAAATCGGATCCCGTGAATTTCACTTCACAACAGAAAGCTCAGAAGATGATGTGCAGATGTTGAATTCCAAGAGCTTAGAAGTAGAACGAAGCCAGAGTCCAGCTACCAACTGCAGCAGCCTCTCTAATCCGTCTTCGGTTGAAGACGAAAACAACACCGTCCTCTTGCCATGCAGCAATGAGGATGACAACTACATTCGTTTTACCAGTAACGCTGATAAAAATGCGGCTTCAAAGTTACTCACTACTGACGAGGATTGCTTGGATCCGTGCCAGAAGGAGGGTAATGGCAACGTAATCTCGTCGTTGGATGAAGAACATAGCGTTGATGCAATGCCGCCTTTCAGAACCAAGGAGAAAGAGTCATCAACTGGTCTGATGGTCGAAGAAACGAGCACTGATGATGGGTCGAATGCAGCCCAAACCGGGTTGCAGTGCGTTCCCCATGTCGATAGTTCAGAAGGTGGCCTCCCAGTCATCATCCCCTGCATGGTAGAGAATGCGAACGAGGGAGCTTTGAGGAAGAAGAGGAGCAAAAGCAATGGTAAGGGTATCGACGTTGTGTCCAAGAGAGATGAGGAGCCTCAAGCAGGCAGCTCGTCGAAGAAGAGAAGTGGGGAAAGGCGCGATGAGGGCTGTCCAGGGATCGGAGACAAGGATTTCGAGTACTACGTGAAGGTGGTCCGATGGTTGGAGTGTGATGGGCACATAGACGCCACATTTCGACAGAAATTCTTGACCTGGTACAGCCTGAGAGCAACCCCTCAAGAGGTACGGGTTGTCAGAGTATTCATTGATACGTTTGCTGAAGATCCTGCATCGCTCGCCGGGCAGCTCGTCGACACCTTCACCGATGTGATATCGAACAAAAGATGTTCAACCGTTCCTTCTGGATTCTGTTTGAAGCTCTGGCACTAAAGAGATTCGAATGCCTATTATAATTGTAGGATCGATCGATTCAAGCAAATCTTAAAGAGATTTGCCTGCTTCATTTTTTCAAAAATTTGGATGACCATTTATCAATCTCCATTGAAATAGATAAGGAAGAACCTGGCCGTTTAGGATGATCATGTTCGTTTTACAAGTGGGATAGGCATATTGAACAAATTTTCTGTTATTATTTATTAGAATACATTGGAGTTGAGATATTTAAAGAAGCCATTAATTGAGTAATTGAAACATGAATATGGTGCGGGCTATTTCGTGAATTATCACAACTCACTAGCTAGATTTCGAAACACAGCATATAGGCATCACTTTTTCTGCTACTTGAACCTCATTGTGCGTTGAATATGCATGGTTGTGAATGAAACCCAAGAGTGCATTGCACTATCTCTACTACTCATCGCAGCACATGCACTGCTACTTGTGTAACAGTCACAAGTGTATAACCCACAAAACCAAGATTGCATCATCACGTACAAATGCCAACTGAAACATCTCCATGAACCCTAAAATAACATAAATATGGTGGTAAATATAGTTGAGAAACTGTGAAAATGAATGAGAAGCCCAGTTGATTCTACAGTGCCATGTGTAAATAATCATGACTGAAATGCCCAGTTGTTTCAATACATATACTTTGGCTGCTAAAGAAAAATAAATATGATTGCTGCAGCAGCACAATGTATAAAAAGCAGGAGAAGCAAAAATAAACTAAATTTAATGGACAATGAAACAAGCCAAGGTAACAGAAATGTGTAGGTCATTAAAGTTTCCAGTAGATAGAAATTCCAATCGCATTTGAATCAGAAACATGTCAAACTGCAATCTAAAAGCATTTATGTGGAATGGATCAAAGGTATTCTCCATCATACAACCTAAGGAATATATGCATTGCATACCAAAGAACATCTCCATGTTCAATGAATGGCATTGCGCATCTGCATCACAACTGAATATCTTAGAAAATTTGTTCCAGAGTAGTCTCACTGTCATACTTGAACTAAATAATTCTAACACGTAGAAAGTTTCAACACATCGAATAGGCAAGTGCAATAGCTACATCGATAACCCTCTTAATTTCAAAATAATAAACAAAAAACAGGAAGTTCACTCGGAAGCTTTGCTCGACATGGCACATGAAATAATGCAAGAATGCGAATCAATCAATTGAACTATTCCTTCAAGGAGGAAAATAGCATATCTGTCAAATTAGAGCCAGAAATGAAGCCCTAACCTGGGGAATGGAACCAAGTCTTCTTTTAACGATTAACTTCGGCAGGCAAAGGGCGATTGAACCCGCCGCGACGGTTCATGTATTGGCGTGGCTGCCGCTTCGTGACCTTCCTGACGGCGCCGACGTCGTTCCCCGGCACCGGCTTCCCTTTGCTGGAGTCGAACCCAATCGGGATCCCAAACTTCTTCATCATCTCCATTTCATCCTCATCCATCAAATCTCCATCCTTATTGCCGTCATCTTTGCTAGCGACGGAATTCTCCTTTTGCTTCTTATCCTTAGGAACGGCATCGTCCTTGCGTTTATCCTTGTCCTTAGGAACTAGGTCGTCCTTGTGGCGCTTACGAGGAGGCGAGGTAGGGGAGCGGGACCGCTGGTGGTGGTGGCGGTGTCGATGGCGATCCCTTTCGTCCGGCGAGCGAGTACGGGACCGCGTGTGCCGGGATCTAGTGCGTTCGGGTGTGCGAGAACGAGAGCGTCTGCTGCGGTCACGGTCGCGCTCACGGTCATCACGAATTCTCTTCCGTTCACGATCTCGGTCTCTGTCTCTATCCCGGTCACGATCGCGGTCGCGGCGGTCGCTCATGGCGGACGGCTGAAGAATTGGATATCCTGAGGTTTTGGGTTTTGCAGCGTTGTGTAGCTAACTGTGTTTTGGCCTTTCCGCTTAGTGATATTTTTTGAAAACTTTTTCATAAATGTAATTTATGTAAATATATTATTATAGATTATTGTAATTTCTTTAAATATATTATAATATATATATATATATATAAGATTAAAAAATATATGTATGTATGATTACATATTACTTCCTCCGCCCCAGTTTAATTGTACAACTTTTCTTTTTCGTCTATCATAATTCAATTGTCCCATTACTAAAAAATAGTAACTTTTTTACACTTGATAATAAAATATTAATTTTATTCAATTTATTCAATACTGACATTTTTTTGTTATTGTGTCTAGTCAATCCGGGACAATTAAATCGGAACGAAGGGGGTATTTAAGAATATATGCATTGTTTGTGTGAGAAATTAAGATTGGGCAAGAAGCCCAACTAAGGTCCTCTTGCTCATGGTAGATGAGGCCGAGCCCCAACGAATTCATAGCTAGCCTTTCATCGAATATTTTGAACTCAAGTTTTGATCACGTGATTTTTGGAAAACATAAATGTGATCACGTGATCTAAATAAATTCACATTTGCTATTTAAGAATCTAGTGCATTCATGTGGGAAAATGTTGTTGTTGATCCATTGAAGAGCAGCAGTAGCAGGGCAGGGGCAAACCAGATAACACTATTAATCTCATACCTTCTAACTTAACTGGTCCCATTTCTTTTTTCCTCCCAAATTCAACGTAATGAACTAGACTTAAAAAAAATAATAATGAATTCATGTTGAATTTATTATTCTATTTTGTTTTGGATTTATTGCGAGATTTCGGCTTCATTGACCTTTTTGCTTTCTTAACTTTTACTGCATGAAAGCAAAACATTACAAAAAGTAGATAATAGCGCTTGTATCTCACAAGAACATGATTACCCTAAAAAAATTGCAAGTAAAATCTTCGTGAAAAAAAAAAAAAAGAAAGAAAAAAGATGGTGATGTGATCAATAAATCAGATCCCCTAACTTTCTTCCCCATTTCCATGCCATGTTTCGTCTACATATGGCACCGTTTGATAAAACAAAACCGCCATTGTAATATTTTTGGTGATTTTTCCAATATGGGGGCGGGACCATTCTAAGAAAAATTTAAAATTTCTGCATTTGATATATGTGTAAGAATTACTCTTCTGCATACACTTACTAATTTTCTGGATTTGGTGGATGGTGATTTTACACACAGAAAAGGTATGCATTGGTAACTGAGATTGCCTCGTTTCACGCTAATCCAAAAAATAATTAAGATCAAACTAATGGTGTATACTAATAATCAATCAACATCTACAGCAGTGTTGTATTTAATGGAGCAGTGCAACAATTCATGCATCAGTTTGTGGGTGTGGCCTCATTCAGCCCCAGCTGCCCCCATTCACATGCTTCCCCCTATCTTCACCAGGGCTCCATATATATCCACTTTCCCTATCACAAATTATGAGACATCATCTTTGCATTATTGAAGACACAGAGGGAGATAACTTCTTCGATAACTTGTCATTAGAAAAAAGTGATTGGTTTAGAAGGAAGGTTAAAAGGGTGTTTGCGTAGTTTGAAGAAAATTAAAGCAGAGACAGATTTGTAAGAATTATTTGCATGATGAAAGTATAAAGTCCAAACCGAACTCACCAATCAACTTGTGTTATAATTTATGAGAAAAACCTGATGGATTGAATTTAATGCGATAAGGCATATGGGTCTATGAGAATTCGTATTCAATACAACTGTAAATGGGTCGGGTTGTAATTGTACTTGACCACATTTTTTCATTACTATTATTTTCCTAAAAGCTAAGTTTATTTGGCCAACCACTCCAATTATTTCATGTTTGGATTTAGAAACACCTGTGTTTTACTTAATAATCTATGCCACTGTTTACCTATATCATCATCAAAATTTGCGTACAATATATATTATATATTTTTATATATATACGAGCACATCCCATATAGACAGACTTACATTTGACTCTATTGTCCCCATTCGGCTTTTAGTGTGTGCCTCTGCGTTTTCGAGGGCAGGGAGAGAGAGAGAGAGAGATGCTTGAACCCGCTTTCCATTCTGTCCTGTTGTAATATGAGTGTGGAGTGGAGTTCAATTCTGTACTTTGATTCTGTTGGCCTCTGAACGCAGAATCATTAAGACATACCTTGTGATTCTTCGTACCAAAGACAAAAGCATGAGATACATTCGGACAGCCAGCTTGAAGAGGCTGTTCTCCCTCAAACGCCATGCTCTCGATGACGGAGTGCCCAAACACTCCGAATTCAGCTCCGATGACACCAATTCGGCCGCCGTCGCCCCATCCGAGAGCCTCCAAAAACCCACCTGGAAATGCTACTCCTACGACGAAATCTTCGCCGCCACCAACGCTTTTTCTTCTGGTGAGCTCACATTTACCTTTTTCTTGAGGTTTTCTATCGAAAAATTCAATCTTTTTGTTTTTTTCCTGGTGAAATGATGAGATAGCTCTATCCCTCTCTCTCTCTCTGTTTCAGACAATATGGTTGGAAAAGGAGGGTATGCAGAGGTTTACAGAGGAGTGCTCGAGGACGGACAGGCGATTGCGGTGAAACGGTTGACAAAAGCTATAAACGATGAGAGAAAAGAGAAAGAGTTCTTGACAGAGATTGGGACGTTAGGACATGTTTCTCATCCAAATGTGACATCTCTCCTCGGCTGCTGTATTGATAATGGACTTTATCTGATTTTCCAGTTCTCATCCAAGGGCTCTGTTGCTTCTCTTCTTCATGGTAATAAAATCTTGTTCACCATTAGATTTCAACCTACAATGTTTGCTCTTTGTCATAATCTGCAAGAAACTTCCTTGTTTAGATGAGAAATTGCCCGCATTAGACTGGAAAGCAAGATACAAAATTGCGGTTGGAACTGCAAACGGGATACATTATTTGCACAATAACTGCCCCAGAAGAATAATTCACAGGGATATTAAGTCTTCCAACATTTTATTAACTGCAGATTTCGAACCCCAGGTAACATTTTCTCTCAAATGCATTGGATTGTTCTGATATGTGAATCATGATTTTGCTTTGTGCTTCAGATATCTGATTTTGGTCTAGCAAAATGGCTTCCTTCACAGTGGAGCCATCACTCGATAGCCCCAATAGAAGGAACATTTGGGTAAAGATCAATAGTTGTCATTGCTAATTTCTTGAACTGGTTATTTGAATGAATTATGATTGATGTCTTTGTTCTTGGTTCATCCTGCAGCCACCTGGCGCCGGAGTATTTTATGCACGGCGTGGTAGACGAGAAGACCGATGTATTTGCCTTCGGGGTCTTTCTACTAGAGCTTCTGTCAGGGAAGAAGCCCGTTGACAGTTCTCATCAGAGTCTGCATAGCTGGGTAATTTTCATTTTCCTCAAAGTTCAAGATTCCGTAGAGTTATGGCATTCATCCTACTAATTAATGAACAGGCAAAGCCTATACTGAATCGAGGAGATGTGAAGGCAGTGATTGATCCAAGCCTTGGAGAGGATTACAATATAATCCAACTCAAAAGGCTTGCATTTGCAGCATCCCTCTGCATACGAGCTTCTCCTATCTGGCGCCCCTCCATGAGTGAGGTGATTGCTTACTTTTGCAGCATATTATTCAATAATATTTCATACAGTTTTGTCGACTCCAGTAATGCGGTTGGTGAAAGCTGAATTAGCATTATGTGAAGTTGATGTTTTCATCTTTCCAAAAAAAAAAAAAAAAGCTTGTGCTAATCTTTGATATAAGCTTGTTTATCAGAAATTATATTACATAGTGAGAATTTCCTGGCTTAACATATAATATTGAATTAACTAGTGGTCATGCCTGTACAAGAAAATTATTTTTTAGTGATTTTCTGGCTTACGTTTGATCCTTGCCTTTGAATGTCTTGACTGTTTTATTTTGAACTATTTCTGCCGGTGATTACTCTATGAAATGCTTACATAATTCGACGTACGACAAGTTGTCTTAGCCATTTGTGATAGAAAAATAGTTTCTTGAATGCTACTTTGCAAAATTGCATCACCATTTCACCAATCTTGATGAAAGTAGGAGAATTCTACTGACATACAAGAAAGATTTTATTACATACATGTCATTTTCGGATGCGATTCACCTAAACTTGTGCGAACTCAACTGTTGATCATTGATTGAATTTAGAGATAACGACGTTGAAATCAAGTTTGGCACGCCTGTTTAATTTAATTAATCAAAACTATAACTCTGTTCAAGGAAGGTAGAAGAAGTTCACATGCCTAATATCTAACATCCAATGTTGACCTTGCCGACTATGCAATTTTGCTATCTAGAATTATTATTTTTTTTAAAAAAAAAGATTGCTCTCACAAACATCAGCTTCTTCTATCAATGTCATCATCCAAAGACTATCTACATGTAATAATTGTATGCTAATAGTAAAAGTTTTAACATCATATGACTAATGCATGAATTAGACCTCTCTCTCTCTCTCTCTCTACATATATGTTGTTGATGTTTGTGCCTCACCTAACTTTAATCTTTGTGTTTAATTAGAGGATAATTTGCATTATAATGACAGGCTAATAGTGCTGATTTTGTTTCCGAGCTATAGGCCTATAACACTAGTATAGTTTCCGACAGTATATGATGTTGTCTTTTGTTAATACAATGGCAATGCTGGGAACGATGACAAGGCAAAAATAATAATAATAATAATAATAATAATAACAAGTGGAAGATTAAACTATGATCCTGTCATTACCTGTGTTTTTGTTTTTGTTTATGTTTAGTTGTGTGATTTTAAATGCATCATGGATACCATCTACGATGAGAATATACTCGACACGCTAGCAGAGTTTAATATTAAGAAAATCATAATGTCGACAGGTGTTGGAGACGATCTCGAAGGAGGAAGACATCGACATGGAGAAGTGGAAGATGCTGGAGGAAGACCAAGATCAGGAAGAGTTCTGGGGGTTCGAGGATCTCGAATGTGAATGTGAATGTGAATATGAATGCGACACTTCTTCTTCTTCAAACTCCCAACCCGACTCCAGCTCATCGGGGAGATCCATCGACCAGAAGAAGGAGTGCTAGATTCGACATGTGAATATGGGAAGAATAAGCACAAGATCATGCATGTAAATGTTGTGTTTTTTTTTTTTTTTTTTACCCTTGTAGAATTCAACTACGATGTAGCTAGCTATATAGTAGTGTGTCGATTTTTGATCGTTGGTTCAAATGTTTGTGGAACAATCGGGATTGTTCTAAAAAATTTTGAAATAATTTATGAGAAGGCAGAAATGGTGTGGGGGTGGTGATTGGACAGGCCAACTAATATTTGTGTGTGATTGAGGATAAGATGTAAGAACGGCAAGAGGGACAACCAGTTCCAGCATGAAAGAGAGGAAATTGGGGTCGCCATTCTTGAAAACAAAAATAAAAAAAAGGGAAAATAATAATTCTAATTAATAATAATTGAAATGGCTTGTGGAATACTCGAAGAAGAATATTATTGGCAATATATTGGAATGCACAGAGGTCAGAAACGTGATAGGGGATTGACTGAATCCAAAGCCTTGTTATTTTATTACCAAAATGAATAATTTTTTGTTTGTATAAAAAACAAGTGGGTTGATTTATGTCCAAAAATATTTTATACATTGTCTTGTTTTTGGTGTTAATTACTATATTTTTGGCGAGAATAATGCAATTTGGTGGAGGCCCTCCTATTTCGATCTTGAATTTTCTATTTGAGGAAGGGCAGGGAAAGAAGAGAGAAGAGACAAGTTTGATTTCAAAACTTTTTTGTTAAAAGATTTTTATACGTGTAATATCCAGTATTAAAATAACTCTTAAGAGACCGATTATGAAATTCAATCTTAATTTCAGAAATTTATTACGAAAACTTTTGTGATGCCGTTTAACAGAAACTAATCCAAAAAAATAGATACAAAAATGTCGTTTCACGAAGAAGAAACCAAGTCGCCTCCAATTATATGCGAACACTATTTGAATGCTGCAAGCATTTTGCATTATATGTTTTTCATTGAGAGGGTCAATGGGGGAGAAAAATCACCAGTCTTTTAGATATTTTTAGTTTACTAGTAAATAATACATGCATTCACACACATGAAAGTGATTATAATAAATTAATTAACATTATATTATACATAAGTTTACAACAAATAAATTTGAAAAAGTCATCCGAATTTGGTATGGAAAAAAAAACAACAAAAACCCACTAAAAACATATCTAAAATTATTAAGTAAATTATACATAAATAGTTATTTTTATTTGAGTTTGGGAAATTCAAATAATAGCACAACACTATTGAGATTTGAGATAACAATTCCAAAAACTATAAATCGTAAGAAATTCTTTTAAATATAATAATAATATATCGTATTATTGCCCTTAACTTGAGCAACGCATTTTTAAGATGAATTGGACTCTCTGCAGTACTCCTAAATTAATATTCTAAATAAATAAAAACGATTCCGAGCGTTTAGTTAATTGACCAGATAAATGTTTGAAATAAAAATAAGTATTACTCCCTCCGTCCCAGGACAGTCGCAACGTTTTCCTTTTTGGTCCGTCCCAGAACACTTGCAACGTTTCCCTTTTTGGAAAGTTTTTATTAATTAATTATTCACTAAACCTACTCTACTCCTACTCCACTATCTCTCATATCTCATTATCTCTCCTAATCATTAACCTACAAATTTAACCCCACTAACTTCTCATCACTTTTTCTTAACCTCCGTGCCGGGTCAAACGTCTCAAGAGACCCGGGACGGAGGGAGTATTAAAAAGCCATTTTTAAGTATAAGATATATAACAAAAACACAATATCATTTAAGCATAACGTATATAACAATAAATATAAATTAATAAATCAATTTTAACCGGAACTATTAATTGAGTACTGACAAAAAGCCTGTAATCATTTATATTTAACACTAAATGAAATTTTAACATGATTCAGTGTTTATTTATTTCTCAGTGTCAATATTTATTTATTTTTTTATTATGATTATTAGTTTTTTTTTGTAATATTGGAGTTGCAACCCATTAAAACCTCGGGTAATGCATACAGTCTTGATGAGGAAAAGGCGAAAACGATGTGAAAATATATGATTTTGGGAAACTAAGAGTTATGTGTTGTTTTCGTGAGTGTGAAATATATATAATAATAATAAATAATTTGATGGCAGAGAAAGTTTTGATGTGTTATTAATAGGTGGTGGCAATGTAAAGCATCAACGTGACAAACTAGTACTCAATTAATACAGCACGGGCGCTGTTTTTTTCTTAATTTTTTCTTTCACATTTATGGCTATTTAATTTATGTGGGCACCCTATTATTTATCACTACTCTTGGATCATCTTCTCTAACTCTACTACTATTCTCATGAATCAATTCGATCATCCAACATCCATATATTTATAAATTAATTAAATTTAAAAAAAAAACAGATGACACAATTTTGAACAATGTAGTTGGAAAATGTTTGCAATAATAAATATTTAGAGTGAGTGAAAAACAAAAATAAAAATAAAAATATTTGCATGGAGTGTGATTTCATTTGTGAACAGCTGTCGTCTGCTTTAGAGAGTTGACAATGTTGTTTCAACTACCAACTTGTACAGAGATAGCGAGCACACTCAAACACATTTGAGTGGCCTTCAGCAATACAAATTAAGTGTTTAATATATTTTAAAATTAGGGTTGAGTTTGAATGAGAGCTACAAATCAATATTCTATTTGGCATATGATAAATTAAATTAGATTTAGTAAACTGAATTGGTCAAAATATCAAATAAGAAACTTGATTGATTGTGGTTTTTCTTGTAGAATCCTTATTGCATATGTTTATTTTAAAAAGAATTACGAGAAATGTAGTTTACTTTTAAAACTGCATTATTTTTTGTCATGAAACAACATCGATAACAATATTTTAAACATCATAATGCATGTTATTATGCAACTTGGATATTTTTTTACCATTGAGATAATTATGAATTATATAACAATAAATATAATTAAAATAACATTTGGTTATGGTAATTTAATAATTTTGTAAGCGAAATCAATTTAGGATTTTTGAACAAATTAAACATATGTTCAGAAACAAATAATGATAGGAGCTACTACCTCCGTCCCGTCCGAATAGTTCCCTTTCTTTTCGGCACGAGAATTAAGAGTTGTGAGTGTAGATTCTGTAGAATGAGTTAGTAGAATTGATATTTTATTATTGAGTGTGAAAAAGTTGTCATTTTTAGAAATATGACAATTCTGTGGGACTCTCGATTTGGTAAGAGGGCTTATTCTGCTGAAACGGAGGGAGTACTTTTATAATTGTATACGAGATAAACATCAATTTATTTGACACATTTTCCCTTTATTTCTTAAAAGATATGTGATGAATATGTTATAAAACTTTTACGGGAAGGTCTCAAGTTAGGCACGCCTAAACGGTTTAGGCGGGTTTTATCTATTAACCCAACCCAAATCCATCTAATATACCCTAATTGGGGATTAATAAATCCTATTTGGAATGGGTGAACCCATTTAGATATGGATAAAATCCGCGTAAACCTAACGCAAGTTTTTGCAACTTTTACTTATTTAGTAATTACTCAGATTTTTATTTAACTCAGTTGGATCCTTTAACGCATCATTTTGTAATAATGATTTTCAAACTTTCATTTGGTTGAATCGAGACAGTTATGATATTATACAAAAGTGCAAGGACCTAATTGCAAAGACATCTGAAAATTGAAGGTCCTACTTGGACATTATATTATTTCGTATTTTTCATTCAAAAATCAAAATGGAAGAATGTGAGTGGACAAATACTTCTTTCTAATCATAGGGCTTATATATATCCCTTCAAAATCATGTACATCAGTCATCACATATACAAAATTTTTTATATATAAATACTTATGAATAAGAATTTTTAAATTTAATATCTCAAAATTAGAGTTAGTTGAACCTCTAAATCCTGATGGCCCTCCCCTCCACATGAAGCCGCAGTTAGGTTATCTAAACCCATCTTCATTCTTGAATCTTTTATTTCTATCAATTAAATTAATTACCAAAAAATCTGCATGAATTTGGTTAGATTTGTTGTTTACCATAGCAATCCATTTGTATTGCTTAAATAATTTTCTTGTACAAGAATATTTTAGTATTTTTTTTCTGCTAAGATATAAGGTAATTAGTTTTCCATTCCATAATTATATATATATCTTATCGAGACTTACAATATTTTGCAACTAAACAAAGAAAAATCTTTATCCAAACAATGTGCTACATAATAAGTTAAATAATGTACTGTGTTGTTACCTTTGTGAATAATATTGTTCCACTTTCCTTTTTTGTCTGTTTCAATTCATTATTCCCATTTTTTTTTAAAAAAAGTAAAATTTTCACAATCAACAATAAAATATTAATTACATTCAACTCATTCCACACTCGCATTTTTTGTGCCGAAAGTGAATGAAACTATTAAGCCGGGAGGGATGGAGTAATTTTCTATCAAGTACTTCCTCACCCTCAAGTTTCAATTATATAATCCATTTAAGGTGTTATAACTATATGGTCCGATTTCCACGTTTGGTATTATTTTTATAGAAATTTACAAATTATATTGGAAATAACATTAATTAGTTAGTCAAGATTTTTAGAAAAATAAGAATATTAAAAGTGATAATATTATGAAAAAGAGAAATACATTTAACAATTTAAAATATAAAAATCTAAATTATTATAAAAAAAGGAGACTACTTATTTTTCATATTTTTATTAAATAAAGGTAATATTAAAAGTTTATTTTGTTATATTATTTTGTTAACTAATCTTGATGCACGCGTGTGTAGATCAAATTGAACCATATAACCCAAAACAAATGTAGTAGAAAACTATTTTTAAGCTTTCAAGCTCATAAATCTTAGCAATTCAGGGTTTGAAGTGATTTGGCATTATTCATAAATAAACTGCATAAATTAGTAATAACTATAACTATCAATTAATTACTTGTGTTAACTCAATACTCCACACTGGTAGCAGCCTGATTGGAGATATTAATTCTTCATGATTTATTAATCCTACAATAATTCAGTTAGACGGCTTGAGAAAGTTTAAGATTCTTGATTATTTTAATCTACAATACATACAATAGTTGGTTTGAGTATGATGATCTCAACTAATTCATACAGCAATATGCATGACAAATGTTTCTGGTAGAATTATTTTAATTAAGAAGAAAAAAAAACTAAGCTATTTGCTTTTTGACTTCACCAAAATTGAAGAAAAGAGATGGGAATCTCAGTAGCTCAATGACAGGTGGAAGGAAGCTCCACATTTATGATTTATGTTTGTCTTTACATCACCAGAAAGCAAGAATATGATATTCCTTTACTTAATTGCAATTTTCAGCTAATAGAAGATTAAGGTATTGAATAATGAGAAAAATATGTGCATGATTGTCGCAATTTGTAATGATAAATTTAAGGGTCAAATCATTTTCATCTGTAACCGTAGCTTACAAGTAGAGGCAGCTCCATCATCAATTCTTAATCATCAGTCACAACTCCACTACACAGTCTTACACTACTCTAAAACTTTTCTAACATTTTTTTTTTAAAAAAAAATATTGTAGGACTGAAATTCTATAGTTTTTTAAATTAAATACTTTAATTTAAATCTCAAAAAAATACCCAAATTGTTATTCAAGTTTATACTTTATTGGACACAAACAAAATTATTCAACCCCCCCCTCCTAAGAAAAACGAATATATGATTTCGTATGGGCTGATAAAGAGTTATTTAATCTGTACAGAAATGGATCACGGCCCGGCCCGGATCCTTCATTTGGACTTACACATAGCCCGAACTAGATTTTCTGCCGTGAACTTCTTAACCCAAGGCTTCTTTTCTATAATTCTCTCTAACCAATAGATTTGATTATTCATAGTAAGATTTACGATTATTTGTGATTTTTAGTTCATTAATATTTTTTTAAAATTTATTGTTTTTATGACTACTTTAATAATGGGATTTCTTAATTATTAAATTTAAGTTTTTGTATATGAATTTTGATGGAGGCGTTGTGGAAGGTCCATATGCAAATAAGGCTTGGGCCAAATGGGCCAGTGGCAAATGGACAAATGGAAGGGTAAAATTTTGCAGGGCATTTTCACGAACACTTGAGCTGCATAACTCTCGCGCGCTTATTGACTCTCATTTTTGCTGAATAATGTCCAAACCTCCACTAAATCCCAATTGCAGAATCTTCTTCACGAACGATTTCCTACATCGACATTGCGTATCACTCTCACATTCCCTACGGCGATGGATGACCTCCAGCAGAAGGGTACAAGATCGCAGCAAGAACAAGCGAGTCAACGAGCTCGAAATCGCGGCGGAGAAGCACAAGGTAATTTCCAAAATCCTTTATTTGTTCGAGCTTCTCAAAGGAGAGCCCGAAAACATCATGCCTTTAAGAAACCTTGACCGATATCGTCAGCAAATCAATCTCCCCAAACCCAACAAATTCTCGGATTTTCTCCGTAAAGCGCCGAAGCTCTTTGAAATGTACAAAGACCATAGGGGCACGGTTTGGTTTGGGATGACGGAGAAAGCCGAGGAATTGTCGGAAGAGGAGGCTCACATTATTGAGCAAAACAGTGGAAAAGCCGCTGAATATGTGACTAGGATGTTGATGATGGCTGTGGATAAGCGGCTACGAATTGACAAGATTGCTCATTTTAGGCGGGATTTAGGGTTGCCGATGGATTTCAGGAACAATTGGGTGCATAATTATCCCGAAAATTTTAGGGTCGTTCAGCCGTTTAAACCATATGATGATACTGAATTTTTGGAGCTTGTTTCTTGGAAACCTGAATGGGCGATCACTGAACTGGAAAAGACGGTTTTAGGCATTAGGGAAGGGCAGGATTGTAGTGATCATGTCCCCGGATTGCTGTCGTTGGGTTTTCCCTTGAAATTTCCGGTTACTTATAAGAAAGTTTATCGTTTTGGTGAAAAAATTGCTCACTTTCAGAAGAGGGAGTATCTGTCACCTTATGCTGATGCCAGGGGTTTACAAGCAGGATCCCTCGAGTTTGATAAGAGGGCGATTGCGGTGATGCACGAGTTGCTTAGCTTTAGCATTGACAAAAGATTGGTGACTGATTATTTCACACATTTTAGAAGGGAGTTTAACATGCCGCAGAAGCTGATGAGGCTTTTGCTGAAGCAGTGTGGGATTTTCTATGTTTCTGAGAGGGGGAAGAGGTTTAGTGCGTTCCTGAATGAGGCTTATAATGGCTCCGAGTTAATTGAGAAACATCCCCTGTTTGTTTGGAGGGAAAAAATTTTGAGCCATGTTGGTTTTAGGGGGAAGAAGGAGAGGATTGAAAGTTCTGGAGATATCTCGGACCTTGATGAAAAGGTTTTGATTGGGGGTGATTCTGAATCTGAAGATGATGATGACCACATGGAGCTTCAACTTGGGCCGGCCGAGACAATGCATTGTTTACAGGATGGTTCTGCTGATACAGATGAATCTGAAATGGATGTTGAGGGGATTTGCAAGGAATATAGTGACTGAATGCTGTGAGATCACTCCCTGTTCTTAACTTATTACTATATACAATGCGTAAATTCCTACATGTAGCTGAAGATGTTATTTTGAAGAATATCACCATGCATTTGTTGATGTGACAAAGCCTCCATCATGCCAAGATAAACTTACTGCATGTTATTACGTGTGCCATGGTTGAGTTATTTGTTTCTTCTGTTGTGATTGTCGAATGTTTTTTTATGTTGAGATTGAAGCAATAAAATGGACTTGGATGCAATGCTGATTTGCTAAACAGGATATATTATCTTCTGTGAAATGAGAGGCTTGAATGCCAAATGCATTTCTCTGTTTCTGATCATCTTCTCTGTTCAGTTATCCATATTCAAAGATGAATGCCAATTAGATAGGTTCTAGTTGTTTGCTGGCTTGTAGGATCCATTTGGTTTCTTTTAGAAGCTTTGTACTATCTGAAGCTGTGGATGAAAGGTAGAACAAATCTTCATCCATTTTTTGGCTTTAATGTTTTTACCACCACATTTGTTCCCTTCTGATATGTTGTTGTTGAATAAAAGCTGTACGACATCTCACTGCAATCTGTTTGTTTAAATTTCTTCGTCTTGGGAGTATAGTTTAATGTATCTTGTTCTTTATTCTAAGTGCTTTGAGATTCTAATATGCTAAACTTAATTGCCCCATTTAGTCCTCCAGGTACCCATTTTTTTCTTGATTGTCTTAATTCAAAGGTGATAAAACTATCTGCACAAATGTGAGTCCAATCCATTGCTCTCTCTCTCTCTCTCTCTCTCTACATGGACCAACTGAACTGACATTATATGCCATTTGATTCATGGATTGAATATCTTCTTTCTTGCCTTGTGCAAGAAGTTGAGAAACTAGTCATTGAATTTTGTATTAAATCCATGATTGATATAATATGTGGAAGTAATCTACCTTCAAATTTCTTTGACAAACTATGTTAGTTGCTTGATGTCAAATGGTAAAAATTGCAGGTTACAGATGATGCTTGGATTTAGCAAAAAGGAGACGGTATGCATCAAGTTGGATGCGGGTCAAGAAACGGTTCACAGCTAGTTCCGACGCTTGCTGTTTATTTTGGGGCAGAATGGCATCGGCAACAGCACCACTTGCAAAACAAAGATATGATCTTCCATGCACTAGGTTCCATGTATCTTCTATTGCAGGCGATGTTGCTTTGGCTAGAAGAATCATCACAATACCTCGTTCGCCACTCGAAAGCTGCGGTAAACTTCAAAATATTTAGATATGCAGGAGATGTTGAATAACACGGTCTATTTCTCTTGCATGCTACGTTTGGCATCGATATTAGATGATCTGATTCAAGTAATTTAATTGATTCACGTGATAAGAGATCTGGGTTATTTATTTATCTATCAAATATGCTGATAGTTATGCATTAGTTCTACTCCTTGTTTCAATAAATCTCCAATGATCTTGGCTCAGTCTTGATCATGTGTGGAAATTGGAATCCCAAGATTCAACCTTTTCTTTTGTTTGCTTCATCTTTACACCAGTTCATGTTATTTGTTCTTGTTCCTCATTATTTCCGAATACATTCTACTTGTCGCGTTGTTGTGATATGGGTTTTTACACATTTCATTTTTTCAAAAACTCATTAATTTTGTTTCTCCCAAAAAAAAAAAAGCATTTAATTCATTCGCATATTTAATTTTCTACCTATTCTATTTCAGAAAAATATGAAAAATACTCTCAAGAGGTCAACTATAAAAAGTATCTTACTATTTTCTTTTTATTGAATTATACTCTATTATTTTATTTTGTCAACTAAAAATACCTTCCATTAAAAAAAAATATCGTAAAATTTCTCTCATATCACTTAATTATGCCATAATGTTTGATTTTTAAGTTAATTTTAATATAGTATATACCACATATATACAAAAATAAAAAGGAAATGTCACACATTAAATAATGTATGATTCATAAAAAATTAGTATTGTTAACTATTGAGGGCATTTTTAATTGACAAAACCAAACATTATAGTATAATTTGGTGATAAGAGAAACATTGGAGTACTTTTCATAGTAAATAGTATATTTAATTAACAAAATAAAATATTAAGATATAATTCAGCCAAGAAAAAATATTAGAGTATTTTCATAGTTTAACCAATATTTTAAAATATTTTTCATAATTTTTCCTTCTTTTTAGTACCTTCTCCAATATTCTGTTGTCATTTGTCACACTAGAATCCCACCATATTAAGTGAAATAACAGTTCTAATTTTAAATTTAATAAATGTTATCTTATGAAGGTAGCTTTAATTTCATAGTTCTTTATTTCTAATTATTAGACATCTTACAAAAGTTGTTTTAAGTTATTCCAGTAATGAATAGCTAGCAATTGCCCCTCACATTTTTTAGTGGTCACCTTTGCTAATGGAAGCAAATAAATAAAATTATTAATCCCCCTAGGCCCTAGTCTTCGTAGCTAAGAGGAGATGCGATCAAGTTTTTATTGATTTAGAAAAACTTAAAACAATAAAGTGGCATGTGTCTTTCATTCTAAATCTCAAATCTTGTAATAGAATTTAGAAAAGCCTGCTCAAGTATCATCTCATTCAAATCTATATAGTTTTTAACTTTAAATAAATAAATATAACAGATGCGTCCATGCAATTTCATAGCTAGTCAGACAAATTAATGAATTAATTTATTCTTGATGGGAAATTGCGATATTATTTTCTCAACTCTAGTAGTCCCCACATCATAAAATGAACTTCTAAATAAACTAACAAATATAATAATCAAATATATTTCATTGAGAGAAGCAAATATTTACAAATATCAAGAACGATTATGGCCATAAATAAACTCATAGTCAGCTATTTTCTTCGATAGTAGGATTAATAAGATTTGAAGTCCATATAAAACTGTGAAAGAACAAAAAAATTAAAAAAGAAAAAGAAAAAAAGAATGTTATAATATGTGTTGAGCATGTGGAAGGAAGAGCACGGGAGCGGGAAAAGATATTAAAATAATAAATTAAATACAATATAATATAATAAGATGGAAAGATATGATTATTTTGGTTAATTTAATTTGGAGGAAAGTGGGAAGTTTCTCATCCCCTAATCTCAAATCTCGATGATAATTAATACAGTATTTTATTTGTTCCTATCTCCAATCACTACCATAATCATTTATCCTGATTCCATTATCTCTACTGTCTCACTATTATTATATATATGTTTCCTTTATTTATTTAATGATCACCAATAATTATTCTCTTAATTGCTTTTGTAATTAGCCCTCCTTTTGTGCTAAAAGACAAAACAACCTCACAAATTATATTTGCCTTTACAAAACTAAACATTATGATATAAATTATGACTCTATTTTAATTATCCATTATCATATATGAATGCATGCCTACCTATAACATACGTTATTTTTAATAACTTTGAAATATAGTGTAGTTAACCAATTTTATATTTAATTTTTTACTCTTCAATGAGATTACAGGCCGTATTTTAAATTTATTAATTTATGAGACATAATTAATTATACACCGTGTATATGTAGATAATAACGTATTAATATATTAGAATTCATAAGTTTTTATTCGGCATTATTTAGAATGGCATCAACAAAAGCTGCCAATAGATTATTCCGCCAGTGAGATAAAATTTCAGACACAAAATTAATAAAAAGGGATTTATACTGTCTGCAAAAAGAAAAACCAACTTTCTTTCTTTAAAAAAAAAAATAAAATTCAATATTCGACCTTTTATTATAATTATGATTATCTTCTTATTTTAAATTCACGCAGCAGCTTTTTCGTATTATTCTCATGATTCTGCATAAAACCTGCCTGGAATATATACATCACAGGCCTACATTGGCTGAAGTCGAGGAAGTATGTATAGATACATGCAATATATATGTATAGTGTATCTATTCTATATCCATATATGCCTCCATTACATATTCTTTTTGATTCTCATGTGGGGTCCCTGTAGTGATCTTCCTCAAACACAACACTCCTAAATACAATGCACAGATTATTATTATTATTATTAAATTAAACACATTATTCTAACTAGTAACAGCTACTCATCTCCTTTCTTTCTCATACACAACACATGCTCATGGACAATACAGCCTGTCAGCCTTGATTATTATATAAAAACCCATGATTTCTTTTTTTTTTTTTTTTTGTTATATGTTGAAAAGAGTTTGATTTGTTGTATGTCCAAAGAGAGAAGGATAGAGGACTTTGTGTTGTGGCCTGGTGAGAGAGAGATTGGTGGTTGGATTATTCCAAAACCATAACATGCTGTCATAAGCATTACATCCTTTGTTGTTTCTCCATCTCTGTTGTATTGTCCGAAACTCAACGTGGGCGCGCCATTTGGTTGAATTCTGTGGCATGCTTCATCAGCTGGCTGGTTTGTTGGCTAGTGGGATTGGTGTTGGTTTTGTTGAGAACAAAAAATCTTGTTTTGTGTGAAGCTTGAAGATTTCCAATGAGATTAGCAGAATTTGAAGTTGGTTTCCAGGTATGGATTGGCAGCTTTCTGCATCATTTATCATGTGTTGTGCTGCTGAGTTTCTTGATTTTTACAGATTTCTTTGCAGTTGGGGTTTTTGGTTTGATGATATGAAATGGGGTTTTGTTTCAAATGTGGTAGTCATAGTTCCATGATAGATTGATAGGTATTGAATTGTCTGTATCAGGAAATAGACAGATCTACATTTGGAAAAGTTTGTCTGATTATATTCAAGAACTGTGAATTTGAGACAAAAATTCAAAAAATACACTTGTGGGAGGGAGATGCAGAGAGGGATAAGATGATATGCTCAAATTTGATCACTCTTGGAATCCATTACATGACATGAAATGAAAAGAAAAGAAAATTCTGAGCCTCTTTTTTTGACTTTTTCCATGGGACAACAACTTCATAAAAGTGTCTGATTTTTATGATAACCACTGCTTTTAATACATTATCTTCTCCTCAAACTAACTTAACTTTTGACATAGTTCTTGAAAACACTGTAATAATGTTTCACTAGAGTATAAAATTGCCAAATTTTAAGAAAGAAAGAAAAAAAAAAGAGTCCCTCTTTCTAGTTTTTCCTTTTCCTAGAAGCTTATGTTATGCATCACTTTTTCCCACTCCACTCCACCTCAAGTCTTTGTTTCTTTTGACAATGTTGTTAGCACTAAGTCTAAATGATGTGGTTTTTGAGATGGCTTCTTAGAATTTTGTTTTGTTGAAATCTAAGTGGCCACAATCTTTTGTCTTTCAGGCATGACAGCTGAACTTGAGCATTCGATAAATCCATTGACTAGAGCTGCACGCAACAACTATGCTGTCAAGAGATTGATTGTTCATCGACACCCACAAGGCCGTCTGCTCAGATTGAAGTCTCCATCTATGGAGAGGGCTCTTGACTCGCAGAAAACTGAGTCGATGAGGAAGATGATGCTGATGCAAGAACAAGTGTTTAAGCAGCAGGTACAATATGACTCCTCCACACATCATATGATAGGAGATTAATTTGGAGATGAAACATCTTTTTCTAAGTGACATAGATCCAATCTTTCAGGTTCAGGAGCTGCACCGCCTGTACAATCTGCAGAAGAAGTTGATGCAAGAAATCGAAAATGGACTAAAACTACGGAAGGAGAGAGCAGAAATGGGAAGCAGCATGAGGCATCAAGCTACAGAAAGTGCGCAGAGTTTCAAGGCAAGAAGGGATCAGAATGATGGAAGCAACTCAGCAGAAGACTCACGAGGGGCAATCAAATTTGACCTTGAAATGCCAGCTGAAACAGAGAGCACCCCATCGTCAAGCATTCATCCCTTTGAAGAGAATCAAAATAGATTGGGAAATGTGGATGAGGAGGAAGGTGATGTGGAAGTGGAACTAACACTGAGCATTGGACATTGTACGAGGAAACAAAGATCGAAAAGTCAGCTGCATCACAGCAGCACACAGTTGCAGGGTTCTGATCAAGAACACGGTTCATCCTCAACTAAAACGGATCATAAAGGAGATGCGTGTGGGCAGCCAAACTCGGCTAATCTCAGCAGTGGAAGCGTGTATAAAGAAAATACGCGGCCACATTGGCTGATGCAGGATCTAAGCTTAAATAGGACATGATTTTTCAACAACTGCTGCTTTTTAAAGAAAAATTCTTTGTAATTCCTTTTTTTTTTTTTTTTTTTTTTTTACTTTTTAACTCAACATTCTAAGATACATTGGTCATTGAATAGTGCTGTTTTAGAGGTAATAACTGTATAAACTATCTAACACTTAGTTCTGCAGTTAAAAGTGTTAAGATTCAGACTCAATTTTTTTTAATAGAGTGTATTAATTTAAATATCATTCTAATATTCACAATATAACTCAAATTTAGGATCTATTAAATACACACAAAGCATTTTGGACAGTACTATATATAGTTGCTACTCCTGCTCTGAATAGCATTGCCTCATTATTTTTAGGAAAAGAAAAGGCTCCATTTGTGGTGTGCATGCATTTCCAACAGTCTCAACATTAATAAATTATTATCCACACTATATCCGAGGTGGCGGTTGCAATTCTATGCGGCGACCCGACCAACGCCCGATAGATAAAGATATGTTATTCTTCAAATATAAATCATACAAATGGACATTTTATTATTTTAATAATTACAAAAATAGGCTAATGATACTCCTATATGTGAACTTGTTGGATTTGGCAAGCTTGTGTCTCACATTAAAAGAGAAAGAAGAGATTCTTAGTCTTTAGGAGTGACATCCAAGATATTATTCTAATGGTGTAGTTTTGTATTTTTTTTAATTACAAAATAAATCTGTTTCCTTTCTCCTCTAAAAGAAAAGTTCAGAATTGATGGGCTTTTACAAGATAAAATTATATAATTTGGGGCTTAATGGGCTTTAGGAAACGGACTCACGGGTCGGACCCGATCTGTTTAGGTTTTTGGCCCAAAGCTTAAGTGCCATTTATTGACATTATAATTTTATTTGTGGAAGACTTTCTTTTGTAATTTTAAAAGAAGAGGTCTTTATCATTTACATATTATTATATCATATGATTCTGGATCAATGATTATATGCTAATTTCTAATTTCATATGTCACACCGCACGCTACGTCATTTGTGCATTTTAATATATTCTTTTACAGTTGTACATACATAAGATAATAATAAATATAAACCAAAGAATGTAATAAAATATATTTGACTTCCACACAAATTCTCCCTCTTCAAGATATTAAAACCGATCACTATTTTATTTGAATTAGACTAATCAATCATTTTTGTATCTACAATCATAATTTTTGTTAATTTTCTTAATAGGAATGTAAGACAATATTGTCTCGTCAAATTTTATTCATTTATATTAAATTAGATATTGAATTACGAGTATTGTAATCATGTCATTTAAATTTATATCATCGAATACATCAGTGTTTACACAAGTAAGTTTTTCATATTTAGATTTAAGTTTAGATATTCATTAATTTTGTAAATATAATTAATTTATCATATTTTCTCAAGTTTATTTATTTTTTATTGAAACTAATCAAGCAAATCAAAGACTTGCTACTAATAAATGAAAATATAAACTTTATAAAATTTCCAATTCATATTTTAAATCCATTTAAAGACTTGTATTCGTGAGTGGAAGATTGTCGAGTGAGAGGCTTCACTAGTTTAACTAACAAGTTTTACTAAATGAGTTTAACCAATCTTTAATTAAATTAAAATACAATTAATGTAACTTATTCCATGCATGTTATGCATTAATGCGAAAAACCACTCTATTCCTATCTCTGCAACATAAAAACAAATTAAAATAGATAAAGAAGAAAAGAAAACATCATATTTCATATTTGTGGATATATTTTTTCATGGATAATGTATTTATTTAAATTCATAACTTTTTTATTATATGCAAGACCTTTTTACCACTTCCTTCTAAATAGGGAAATTTTGGATATCTTTCTGAGTAACTATAATGTTTGCTTGAATAATTAATTTGATGTTTCCCAAAAAACAATCATAAAAACTCACTTACATTTGCCCTTTTGATTTCACAAATAAATTTGTTTAAAAAATAAAAACCCTTATTCTGTGACACTATGAAGGGCCTATCACAATACACTCCAAATTCACATTTGTTGCAAGCAGAATTAATCGGATATTTTATTACATGGAGAAAGAAATTTGCGGTGGTTAAGAAAAAAAAAATTAATTTTTCTAGTTAGGCCTGGTGCAGTCGATCCTAATCTCACCCCGGTTGCCCGTGAGCACCCCAACTTTCCCAAGCTTGGTCATGGCCCGGATGAAGGCCTGGTTGAAGGCGGCACCGCTGGCTGCGAACTGGTTGACGGTGTTCCTGGAGCGGGCGTCCGTGAACAGCACTTGGTCGGACGTGAACAGCCCTCTCCCACCTTGCAGGTTCTTGAAATACTCGTTGTCGAATGTGTTGGGAGTTGCAGGGTCCATGTTGATGGCGATGCGAGGGTCCACGCGGATGGGGCACATCTGCCTCAGCTGCATCGCGTACTGCAGATTCAGGGACGGGTCGATTCTGCTTCTTGGGCTGAAGTTGTAGATGCGGTTGGAGAAGCGGCTGCAGTGTGAGAACCCGATCGTGTGCGCACCTGCATTGCATCAACCCATAACCATGGATTTCTTCATCTTAATCATAAACCCAACAAGAGTTAGTATTATTACCTGATAATGCGATGAGATCAGTGGTGTCGAGGCCATGGCTGGCAAACATGGAGCTGAGCTGATCAAAACTGAAGCCCGGGCCGGGGAGTTGCCGCTGAACGCTGGCCTTTGTAGAAATCCTCCCATCTCTCCTACCCAACTCCACTTGGTAGAATGGCCCTCCAGCCTGTATTTCATCACTTATCAGATTCATATATATAAATATAATCACTACGTACATATTGGAGTTGTAGAGGTGTGAAGTGTTAGCTACCAAGTTGACAACATCTCGTGTAGCCAATGCTAATATATCAGCACAAGAAACTTTGTTCCTGCATTGTGGGTTGCTGTCCACAGCAGCCTTGGCCTTCACAACAGTGTCGAATCCATCTCCTGCAAGGGAAAGATTATCCGGGTGATCCTTCTCCGCCTGCCCGTTGGGCGACGCTAGTATGATGGAGGCATCACACCCCTGCCACCAACAAATCAACTTCATATATCTCATGCAGAAATTTGAAAAGAAAAAACAACTAGTGTGCACTCACTCGGACAAAGCAGTCATGGAAGAAGAGGCGGAGGGTGGCCGGAGCCGTGACAAATGTCTGCCGGAACTTGTTCTGCACGGCGCCCCGGACGAGGGACTCGAGGTTAGGACATGTGTTTCTGTAGAAGGTAGTGGAGAGTTGAGCAGTGGCAGAGGTAGTTAGACTTAGGAGGAGAAGAATGAGAGGCAAAAGTAGCGTTGTTGGATTCCTCATGTTATTGCTTCACTTTTTTTTCACATGCAAGATAAGATGGTGGTGTGTTTGGTGAAGAGAGGCCTATTTATATGTGGGGTTTGGGAAGTTGTCAACAGACAAATTACATTAATATTCCATCGAAATCTCTGTTCTTATTTTTTGGCAATGTGGCCACTTGTTTTGTAATCATATATTATTAAGCCGTGTTTTGATTGACATTAGTGATTTTAATTATTCAACATGTGACGCTAAAAGTAAAACAATCGTGTGCTGCATTTTGTGCAAGGAGCACATGGACTACAGACTTCATTCTTTGAAATTATAGAAAATTGACAGCTGATGCTGTCAAAATAACATGAATTGAAATACTAGATAGAAAAAAGATAATGGCATGCACACAAGGTGATTCTTTATTTGGATCATCAATATCAGTAATGCTTTAATTTTGTTAGTGGTTTATCAATCACAAATTAGTATGTTACATTTTTATACGATTGGATATTCATTTAATACAGAAATATCTCCACTACTGAGGAGCAATGCAAACTCAAATTCTATCTATATATAGTTAGCTTGGTGCTTGCTGAATGGTCCAATTGAGTTACTGGGGTTCTACTTTTTATTATTATATTTTTTTTTAAAATTACAGTAACTAATTTGAAAATGAGAGCAAGTCGGCAAAACATCAAATTCTAATGGGAAAAATGCAACAATGAGTATCAAATCTATGATGGACTAAGATATAGTTAAATGTATGTAATTATTATTATTATCACTATTCATGTCACGAGGCAATAGGATTATAAGGCAGAGTGTCATAATTGTGGAGGCCAGTATTTTACATAAATGAAGAGGAAAAGTGTTTGTTCTTCAAAATAGCTAGAAAAATACAAAAAAAGAATTGATGGTTTCAGAAACGATATGTTAGTTAATTTCGATTTGGTTCCTTTTATAGTATTTGCATTTAATGCGCATCGTATGGAGGATAAGAAAATATTGGACAAGTATTAATTGCTATAGTACGACAGCTTAAGCTGCCGTTTCTAATTCTGTCGTATAGTTTTTTTTTATTATTATTATTACAAAATGTAGTAGAGGAGGCATTGAATGTACAACATTGTCATGAAGAGAAATCTCGTGAATTCACTTTGGTACATGATAAGTCTGGTCCAAATAGCGAATCGCAAATAGATTTCAACCCCTAATAGTAATATTATCATTCTAGTTTGAATTATTATTATTGAATAGAATATGAAGTTCAATTTCGGCGCAGAACTCTGCAAGCAAAGATATAAATAAATAAATAAATAACAGAAGAAGACGAAATGAGGCAAATTTGTTTGAATAGTGGCCATTCCGTGCTTTAATTTCCAGAAAGGCAGAAGGTGGAAGCCAAAAATGTGTTGGCGTAAGATAATTGGTTCAAGTAGAGAATGGTGACCTGGTCCATCATTATCATTATTATTAATTAAAGTCTAATAAACAACAGAAAGATGCTATTTCGATTTATTAAAATACATGTTTATCCTCATCGGACCTAATCTCACATGGCCTACACTACTAGTATACAAGCCTAATATTCGCTGTTGCCCTTCTCCATACGCCACTCAATCCCTTCGCCCAAACCCTTATTTACCCAATGTCTCTCAAATAAAAGTCTATGATCCACACTAATAAAAGGTGCCTATATAAGTCTCCAACTGTTTTTTTCTTTTTTTTTTTCTTTTCGGATTCAATATAAATGATGAAATCTGAAGCCAATTCAATGAAAAAGAAGAACAACGTTGGACCACAGTAGAAGCATCCAAATAATCTTACTGTCAACCAATACGTTTTTTCCTGAATGGTGTAATCAAAAGAGAGATGTTTAATTGGCCGTTTTGAGATAGAGAGAGAGGGTTCTGGCGTATACTATCAATTTTCTTGGTTTGCCTAATCAAAGCACAAATGCAATCAGTGGGCTGGATTTGCCAGAATCCACCAATCAAGATTGGAAGGCGGCAATCAATGCAACAGCTGCTGCAGATTCTGGTATCATCCCTAATCCTATCTATTTGTTATAAACCAGATGACTAATAAATTAAAGAAAAGGCGGAATCTTTTGATGGAAGAAAACAAATTATAGACAAAGCCCATACTGATACAAGCACAAACGATAATGATGCGAGACGAGTGTTATACGACCAATGGCCACGAATATATAGGCACAATTTAAAAAAAATAAAAAAAATAAGTGCACATTAATCTTAAACACACTCACACACCTAAATGTCCCCTAGAAGCTCGAACATGTGATCTACTTATTCATTATACTTGTTACAGTATCGCACACCCCAGAAGTTCATTCACTAATATGTAACTAAAATAACTCCATTTAATCTGAACTATTATGGGTGAAATCAGAAAGATTATTGTACCAAGGACGAGACGATAAAAGAGGTCTTGAACAGATTTTGATGGTGCACCTTTGATGACCACCTGCAACAACAAAATAAAGCCTATCAGATGCAAAATGAAGATGTATAGGATGAATAGGTTGAGAAAACGAGACAAAATGAGCAAGGATCAAGTTCTACATATTAGTATTTCAGCAAATAGTTGAACACTAAGGAGCTGCTTCCATGAGCAGCACAAAAATCCCAAAATAGGCATGAAGAAACAAGACAGAAAGAAGTGATGAGAGATAACTAACACAGAAGAGTGGACACCATAGAATCCAGTAATCAACACAAACCGCGATAATAAAAATGATGTTAAATCTGTAGTTCAAAAAATTATAAAGCAGCAGAACTCGTGAAAATAACAATCGTACTGATTTATCTTCAGTAGAGAACATTAAATAAGTTATTGAATGACCAAATTAATCTTAACTAAAAGACAATAGTTGAGCAGACAATCGCCCAGAGAAAGGTTAGACCTTAAAAGGAATCAGGTGAAAGTAGACCGCATACATGCGTATTAAATGTATATTGGGAAAAAGCATAAGGCTACGGTTGAATACAGAATCTATTGTCAATGAATAGGATAACTTATCTACATAGAGTAAACTTGTAAAATTATAGGCCAGATATTGCTTTAGAAAAGTACCTGTACATGCAAAGATGAAGCATTCGAGAACTTTTAGCTGCCTGGGAGGACTCGTTGAGGATCAAGCTGCCCACTGAAGTAACTTGAAGGCACAGCAGAAATTTCTTGCCTCCCTCTCCACTCTTCACCAGGCTTCAAAGTGATAGGCTTCTCAATTGCAGCTGCCTCAACGCACAGCATGTGCTTATACTCATCATCTCCGAAGTCGGTCATTACTTTTGCCTTCTTATCCCAAGGGTTCCAGACAACTACAAACAACTAAAATCTTTACAGACTGATTCAAAAGAGAAAACTACAAAAGACAACATTGATGATCGAAATTTAGCCAACTTGACAGAAATGAGAAAAACATCTAGGTAAGCCAGGGACAATTTTCAGATTTCTTCACATAAGAGACAAGTAGAGGTCCATCGTTTACTCCAACAATGGCAAAAGGAGAATGATGACTTAAATCTAAAACCCTTTAACCAGCATTGCAAATCAGAAATGTAAGATCTTACTAGAATCACAAAGTCGGATAAATACAAACAAAAGCAGAGCTATCACAACAAACTTGTGAAAAATGCATAGAACTTGAATACATGAAGGGATAAAATCAGCCATACCAGCATCAGGAAGACCGTTTTTACGAATGATAAAGGTTCGCTTCTTCTCATGGTCCAAAATTGCAATCTTTGAAGGCGTGCTCAGATATATCTTGTCCACCTAAGGGACAATTAAGCAAATAAAAACTGATCAGGCATATTAACAATACCTTTACAAGGTACAAGCAGCATTGACTCCAACACTTACTTCTGACTCAAAAGTGATTGCTTTCCCTTGTTCAGTAAATCGCTTTCTTTTCTGCAAATTATCAAGGTAATCCAGCATCTCCAATCCTTCAACACGTACTTCACTGCAATGAAGGATTGAACAACGCCATATTTAGTATCCTTGAAATAAAATGACAAACATCCTGTATCGTTCTCTATATATTTGCATTGTATTGCCAACATAACAACAATGTAAAGAATAATTAATTCAGAGAGGAAAATTAATAAAAAGTAAGGGCACCAAATCATATGTGAGAATATCAGCCATATCACAAATTATAGCACCAACACTAGAACAGCATAAAGAACAAAACTATTACTAATGAAAACTCGGTACAGGAGCAACATATCAGAATTGAAAGAACCACCTAAAGGTCGACGTAGAAATCAATCAAATGAATTAGAGTTCTCCCCCACCCAATTCCCACTAATAATAAAGCTATGTGATATACGATTGAAACACCAAATCACTTGCATCCTCATGATACCTAAGTGCTCGACAAGTTACCCTAATTAGTCAGAACAAAATCAAAGAAATAAGAGAGTAAATAAATAGATGATTGAATAAAATAGCATGTTAAAGCATCAACATAGAAAATTCCACCAGTTTAAAAATAGATCATAATCAGGAAAAAAAAAATCTCAAAACTACCTGATATTAGAGACAGAAAAATAGTTATGATAAGCAAACGTGAACGAGAAAGGCTTTCCATCAGAGTTGATGTTTCTAATACGAGAAGTCAACATCAAATCTCCAGCAGGTCCCAAAGTTACCCGTAGGCGGAACTCAAAACTGCACATCAAACCAAGATTTTTTTTAAGAGAAGACAAAAATAGATTCTCGCTTGCGATCAAAGCATAAATGTCTCATCAATGAATAAAGTACACTGTCCATTATCTACCTGTGAGGCCAGATTTTCATGTCCTCTTCAGTTGGCTTCAGAAGAAAGTCTACATATGTTTTGTTGGATGAGCTGATAAGGAATGGTGGTGGAGAAGGGTCAATAATCCAGAACCTGTTCCTAGCAAATCCATGAGACTCTAGGGGTCCAAGGTTAGAGAACTGAGAAACAGAGAAATCCATTGGTCAGTACCCTAATCATATCAGAGGAAAGAACCAAAGTTAAGAAAACATCACCTGCGGAAAGCAAATAGGGATGCCTCCACGAATTGGCTTTGGAGGGTTGAAGAGAGACTGTATAATAAAACAGATATACGTCAAGAGAGTTGAACGGAGATCATGACATCATTATTCACCATGGGCAAGTTATGCATGTTGAAAAAATCAGTAGTCAGAGTTGAAACCTCTCATATAATGGAGACGAACTAGCATTATTAGGGGGAAAAAAGATGTGCACATGAGCTTTGGATGCAATAGCAGGTGTAGCAAAAAGGAGGCAATACAAGATAAAGGATGTAAAATAAGATGCACATGCAGTTTGCAAAGAACAGTCGAATACCACGATACACAATTTCTTTAAGAAATTAGAATCAAACATCAATAGAAATGAACTAAATTTAGACAATTGTACTAATGCTCCTGCTCATTGATAAACACTCAATTTGCGCATTTTTCTATGCAAGCTTATCGAGCATATGCATAAAATTTGACCATGTGTTGATGTTGATGTTTAAGTGTTTGATTCTTTATATTTTACGGAATGTCACTTTGGTCTTGTTTTGAGCTATTGAAGTGCTACATGTTACCATGCATCGAGAGGATGATGGAGCATGAGAAGGATGTGAAAAATTGTGAAACAAATTGAAAAGGCAAGAACGGCAAACCAATGTTTCTCAATCGGCATTCACCGATCACGTTATCATGTTGCCTCCAGTGGTATGTACACTTGCAGAATATCATGTTGCAAACAAGGTGTCACTCATAAAATGAATTTTTTCGAAAGTGCTCTGGTGGGGATCTCTCAGGAGCAGTGTTTTAAGGCTGGGAAAGATGGTAGCAACTACCAACGTGTTCACCACCAAACTGGAAAGTGTGATAAATAACAAGTCTCACCATCTAGAAAATTCAACTTTTTATGATAAAGATGTTCCTTCAGCAATGACATGATAATGTTTAGTAAATGATAGTCTCTCTAGCTCTATAATGTAATTTCATTAAAAGCAATTGTAATTATAAATCAGGGACTGCTAACTCGCAAACAGAATGCCTTGCTATATGCCCTAGGAAATAAGATCAACTAAGATGTACTATTTGGTCTCAGAAATCAGACTTCTTCAAGGACAAGATTCTTCACAGCAAGAAAATATCTTACTGGAACCATATGAAGAAAGGTACAGATATTGAGGACAATATAACATCTCAAATCATGACAATATCAACATACTGCACTCTACACATACAATTAAGAACCAAAAATGCACCATTGTTTAATAGTTTAGAAGTACAGTATAATGAACTCTTTTTTTTTTTTTTTTTTTTTTTGGAAAAGTACAGTTTAAGGAACTTTTATTTATGGGAGTAAGCTAAGCTGAATGATGGTCTTCAGAAATTGCCAATTAGTACAATACGATAAATTACACAGTAAATAAAATATGTCAAAAGTGCAAACAGAACAATGAACAGAAGTTTATGACAAGTCAGAGAGAATACCTTACTACTGACAAAAAGCAATTCCTCCTTGTGCTCATTCTTCCAGGAGGTTACCTGAGCTCCGTAGAGATATATCTATAAAGGAGATGAAGTCACAAAAGCTTGAAATTGAAGACATAACAGAGAAACAATACTCAGAATGCTAAATAACATAACACAACCAACACAGCAAAAAAATTCAATGAATAAGCAATAATATTTTCTCAAATAGGAAGAACCGCATCCATGAGATGAAGAATTGCAATCAATACAATGCCCCAACACATTTTACTCATCTTAGTTGAAGTGAAGCCTAACTACCTAAAAGCAGCTCAGATTTAAATATATGCAACACAATATCCAAATCTAATTCAACCATTTTCTACGAACACAACTATGTAGAAGACGGATGATGCCTAAAGGGCTAAAAACAGTAAAAGCACCAAAAGCTTGAAAGTTGAAACTCCACGTTACGCCCTAAACCCCCTACCACATCACATGCTATCCGTACAAGCACCATAACACACTGTACGACACCGCATTAAGTAGTTCATATGAAACCGCAGTCAAACACATCAGATGAAAAAGTTACAGATCAAATGAAACAAACCAGAGATCAATTCAGCCTTACATCATCATTAGAAAAACACAGCAGAAACATCACGGCGACGTCGCAGTCGCACAATAAAGTAATTCAACAGCAGTACCTCAACGGAACTGCCACGTTGGTTACGGAGGACGACCTTCTCGAGACCGTTGATTCCCTTGCTAATCTGCAGCGCAGGTTTGTCGTTGGCCGCTGGCGCCGACGAATTATGTAGCCGTGGCTGATCGAAGAACACAGAAGATTTGTTGGAAGCAATGGGGCGCGCAAAAGAGATTTGACCCCCAACGTATACATTAATCAGGAAAATAAAAATTAATAACATTCTAGTTCATAAGATTATCAATGGCTGTAAAAGCCGGTAATCACCAAAAAAAAAATATTGATCTACTTGTGAAAATGTAATTCATCTAACCTATATTTATAGAATTTCTTTGATGAATTTGAATATTTTCTTTATAATTATTTATATGAAATATTACAAAAATTATATTAAAAAAAAAAAAAAAAAAACTGCCACATGTAATAACTATAGAATTGTTGTTCGTGGGTGGAAGGCCGTCCATGGCCTATTGGCCATTGCATTCTCCAATTTTATTTTATTTTTATTTCAAATTTTCTTGATATTTTTGTTAACATGTGGTGATGGTCACTGTTAATGGTCTAATAATTTTCCTCCCCATTTTAATTCCTATTTGTATTTCATCTAAAAAAATGAATTAAATTTTTTTTCTTCATTTTAGTTTTTATTAGGAAAACACTATATGGCCATTTTGTATTAAAGAATTATTTTTTCAAATTGATCCCAAACCTTATTTGATCAAGTCTAATCCAAAATATAAACATAGTTTGCAAATTGTAATGTAATCAATTGAAGATATGTATCCAAACTCAATGTTTATTCTCATATTTGACTTGTTCAATTCATTTCATTGTGTAGAATGCTAGACTATCAAATTGCGTAGTTATGTTTTCAAGTTTCACTAATATCTTTTAAATTAAATTGATATTTTATGTGAAAACAGAAGTTACTATATTTTATTAGGAGTATCTCTAAAAATCATGTTCTAACAAACACCATTATTATTACACATTATATGAGTTTTCTGTTGTTAGTCCATCTACTTTATAAAAATAAACTTTTGGAATAGCTCAAATTTCATAAAATCACATAACTTCTAATTAAAATTATTTTGACTGTGAAATGAGAAGGATGGATGTAAAGTTCTATTCCATTTTTATGGAATCATAACTTTATAATTTTATTTTTTTTTATTAAATATACATATAAAAAAATTCGGCACGCCGTAGGGCGACCGACCTCGAATAGGTATTTCTAAATTATCCAGCCCTTGGACGGACCGGGTTAGGGCGTTTTTCTAGGACAAATCATGATTTGAATGGACCCAGTTTTTCTTCCGCAAATCATGATTTGAATTTCCTCCAAACCACAAAAACACGTGTAAACTGAATGAAAAAAATGCAAATATTGTTTACAGTGGAGAAACATCGTCCTCTTATTTTTCATTCAAAAAAAATATAAAAAATCGAATTTCTCCATATATTGCGCCTCCACGTGTCACCATCCACAATCATCGGTTCGACACCGAAAATTCTAGGTCCTCAAGACTACTAAAATCTGGTTTAGTTCCAACTATCTATCTACAACTGAATCAAGCTCTGAAACAATGTCGCTCGCTTTAATTGAGACCAGTTTCCTCTCAAACCCTTTTACACAATCCTTCAGACCTAGGCCACCCGGTGTTCCAGCTGTCAGAAGACATGCTAAGATATCTTGCGGGCACACCCCAGAACCAGAACCAGAACCAGAACGAGAGCAACATGATTCCACTAGGTAATACTAGTAATACTCATTGGATGCAGTTTGAGTTTGAGCTTCTTGATTTTAAGAATTCTTGAATTTGGTACATGGCAGGAAGAGTGAGAATTCGAATCAGCTGGCGAAGCTGGCACTGGTTGCGATGGCGGCTGGGGTATTGACGCTGGGTTCTGTTGATCCGGCGGCCGCCGCCAAGACTGGCGGAAGGGTTGGTGGCCAAGCTTTCCGGTCAGCGGCGCCGCGGCCTTCTTCCCCTAGAATTAATAATTCAAGGTACTTTAATTTTTCAGTTTGGATAGCAAGGAGCTATTTATGATTATGTATGATCTGACAGTCGCGTGAAATAATTCATTTTATTGTATAGAGCTGTTGGGAAAACTGCTCTTGCATAGAAATTGAGACTTGTGCAACCATACAAAAAAGTTGGAGAACTATACATAGAATCCATTTGGTCGAAATTAGGATTATGTTGATGGATTGTTAAGTTTTACCGGGTATGAAGTGTTATTTTTGTAATTGCAGGACAAATATATATATAAACCCACCAATTGCTCCTCCTCTAGTCGGCGGGTATGGGTACGGCTATGGATATGGTTGGGGCTGGTCTCCCTTCTCGTTTTTTGCACCTGGTCCGACTGTGGCTGTAGGCGTTGGGGGTGGATTTGATACTTTTCTTCTCTTCATTCTTCTTGGCGCAGCTACTGCTGTTGCTAGGAGATTCTTCGGATCTAGACAAGCGGACGACGATGATTACTGATAACAATACCTATGCCTTTGTATGATTTGGATATATATAGTAAACAAAATTACTTTTTGAGTATTCACGAGTTGGCGATTCATAAGAGTATCTATATCTAGGGAAAATAGGGAAATATATGACAAAGTTTAACAAATTAGATAATTATATTACATATTTTGTCTGTTAGGGAAATATATCACGAAGTTTACTTTTATTAGGAAAATTTATCATCTATTGCTGATTAAGTTGTTAAGTGCCACGTGGCAATGATGTGGCGCTGATTCAATGACACGTGGTATTTAAATATTTTTTTTAAAAATTAATCTTTTTTAAAATAATAATTTATTTTTAAAATAAATTTGAAAAAATTATATTTTTATTTTTAATAACAATACTTATATAGAAAAATACATCACAAAGTTTAACATATTACAATTTTCTATTAGGGAAATATATCACGAAATTACCTCTTTAAAAAATTATAACCCATATAAATAAAAAAGAAGAATTTGAATCCAAACTCGACTCGCCAAACCCATAAAAGTTATGACCAAAATGATTATAGATTCAAATACCATGGAAATTGAGACTCTAACCGATGTTAATAACTTTTCAATTTTAATTCTCTTACAAAATATTAATCTTTTTTCTGCAAATATTTGAATTAAACTCGCTTCTTTTTTTTTTCTTTCTCAAAGGCCAAACATAAACAAACTTCAATCATAATTATATCTCAAAACAATTTCAGGCTTTCTTCCAATAGATTAATTTCTCTTTAGGAAACTAATAAACTTCCACAAATATCCTTACTATTGACCTATTTTTTGTAGGCTTTTTATTTTAACAAATCATTATCCTAATTATTCAATAATTATTACTCCCTTTACTAATTCTAAACATATATTTACCAAATTTTATCTGAATATTTAATCCACTTTTAAATTTACATTTATAAAGATTATTAATCATATAAAATACGATTTGCAATTTGAAGGGAGATAGAGATTGGATTTGTGATTTTTGATTAAAGAAACAAAATAATAAAATTAAAAATGAATGATTAAAAAATAATTAAACTAAATTAAAAAATAGATTGCGATTTCATCCACCCTACTCGATTTTATTTGGGTGGTTTGTGATTTAAAAAAATAATGAAATAAAAAATGAAGTAAAAAATAAATAAATCGGAAAGCTGTTTCGACTTTTTTAAAAAACTAATTTCCTTTTTCATATTTTTATCTTTTGCATTTAACAATTTTACAAATTAATTAAATATATTTATTTCAATAATTTAATTAAAATCAGTTTCCAGTGATTGAATTTTTTTTTTTCTTATTTTGTGAAGAATCATATGTAAAAAATGGATAATTTGGAAATATGGTCATTTCTTGAATATATAGATAAAAATGATTATTTAAGATTTTTATTTAGGTAAAGTAGTTATTTAAGGTTTTCGTTTGAATTTGAGTTAAATTCATAATTATGCACACAACCATGAAAGTTTTAAATGTTGGTTTCATTTCATTGTTTTCCAACCGTTTTTCTATATAATATAAACACATTTTTTGAGAAAATATTCATTTTTGTTCCATTAAAATAAAAATACTGTTTTTTAAAAATTAATTATTAAAAGTAAAAATAAAATTTAAAAAAATACCACGTGGCATCAAGTCAGCACCACATGACATTGAATCACCGCCAAGTCACTGCCACATGGTACTTAACAGCTTAGTAAGCAATAGATGATAAATTTCCTTAACAGAAGTAAACTTCGTGATATATTTCCCTAACATAAAAAATGTGTGATATAATTCCCTAATTTGTTAAACTTTGTGATATATTTCCCTATTTCCCCCTATATCTGTATATATATTAAAACAAAGTAGTCAAAAGTAACCGTTCCCGCCAAAATTTTCTATATTAATTTTATATTATTTTATTTTTCTTCTATTATATTATATATATATATATATATATATATATACAATAAATAATAGAAAAATTATTTTTTCTTTAAAATATTATATTTCACTAATTTATTATTTTTAAAACACTTCAAATATAATACCTTTCATGTGATAATATTTAAATCAAATCTCATAAATTTTGTGTTTGATATATTTCTTTTTATTTTTATTAAATTATAAATATATATATATATATATATTTACGTATAACATATACAATAATTTAAATAATATACTATAATAAATGTTATATTGATGATTAAAAAATAAATCAATTTAAAAAATCTTTAAAAAATATTAAAATATATAACTTTGTCAATTATATATTAATATCAGAAAATAAGATATCAGATATTGAATTATCATATATTAATTCAAGTATAGTTCAAGTTTAAATCATCGTATCATAAATAACATATACATATAAATACATTTCGATAAACATAATAACATTTTAAACAATATATTGTGTCAATTTCGGAAACCATCATATTTTTAATATTTTATCTTATTTTCTATTTACAAACAATGCAAATATAAATTTTTTGATAGGTTAAATTTATAAAACAAATTCTTATTTCTATAAGCTTTGTATTTATTTACTTGCTTCGATTTTTATCAAATATATATATATATAGTTGGATGTATAATATGAAACAAATATAATATTACTATACTTATACATATACACACATATATATATATACCTTATAATTATATTCTAATATAAATAAATAAAATATTAAATATGTAGTTCGTGCATCGCACGGGTATAAATCTAGAAATATATGAAAAGAGGATAGTTTCTCAAAACCTGTTCCCTCCAAAATATGTGTGGCAGTTATTTTCTTTTAATATTTTAGCAATAATTGCACCTTATTTATTTACCCCATTTTCAATTTTATATTAAATTATTTCATACTAAAATAATATATACTTTTTAAAATATTTATTTACGTCAATTTTCTCAATTTCATATTAAATTATTTTGTACTAGAATAATAAAAACTTTTTAAAATATATAAATTTCAAATATTATATTATTTATCGAAAAAATATGACATCAACTATAATCTTATTTTTTATATTTAATTTATTATGTTTGCTACGTTTTCTATGTTATAATATATACAAAGTAAATAATGATAACAATAACAATAATATTTCAAACAAAATTATATTTGTGTTAGTTTGTCTTTAAACTTTAATTTTCAGTAATTTATTTTATTTATTACTTTTAATAATTCTACTATAATGTATTATGATTAAATTTTATTAATTGAACAATTATTTTTGTAGTCTTTGTGGTTATATTGTTGTGTTTTTAATAAATTTAAACATATAATTAAATATGAAATATTAGTGATGAGAAAAAAATACCAAAATATATAACATATTGTATCGAAAAAGTACCAAACTTATCAAATTTTTGGTACGATATTGGTATGGTAACGGTATGACCATTCTGATATTTATAGTATATCGGTACATAACGTACCAAAAATATATTATTATTTTTTATTTTTAAATAAATTAAAAATAAAATTATATAAATTAATAATAAAATCATACATTCCCTTTTCATTTAAAGTGTGTTGTTTGAATATTATTGATACAAACATATTGTTTAAATAAATATTAGCAAAAATAATCCTAAAAATTATAGGATATCAAAATAAATTGTACGATACCGGCATACCAAAATAACGGTACAATGATAGTATATAAATTATGTCAAATCGAAATCATACTGGAACCATTCCGAAAAATTGATATACCAAATTAAGAAATATAAAAAACTTTGGTACAATAATGATATCAGTTTTTCTCATACCATAAAATTCGGTATGATATAAGGTATGGTATAAAAAATTCAGTAACTTTACCGAACCATCCCTATGAAATATTGAAAGTAAATTATATTATAAATATATTGATAAATGAAAGTTAGATTTATTTGTTGAACAATTAATAAAATATACATACATATACTTTATAATTTTATTAATTATATTTTAATATTATAAAATATACATATACATATTTTAATCTGTGCAACGCACAGGTGTAAAACTAGTAATATATTAAAAGAAAATCTATATATATATTAAAACAAAACCGGGGGACAAATATGTAAAATACCGTAAAATAACTAAAATATAGTTGATATAATAACCATAAAGTAACTAACATACATATATAAATATATTGTAATAGATATTCCCAAATCTTTTCACTTTCTTTTAAAATTTTCAATGATATGCCTATATATATATATATTTTTTTCTATTTAGTTATTTATAATGTATATATTATTTAAATTTATCTATATATTAATAAAAATCTAATGTAACGCCCCCATTTGACCTTCCCAATATGAGGCTACGTTACATTGATGTTTCAGGTTTTCGATAAGCAACTCAAACATTCAAATAAGAAGAAGATATATAATTAAGTAAAAGATAAGTTAACAGTAGCAATAAAATTCTTCG
>JAPKLW010000847.1:225936-255290 GCA_026898455.1 Plectranthus barbatus
ACCTCCAAAATAAATTCCTCCAATCAACAAAATGTTTACAATATTTTTTTGATACATCTCAACATTTGAGTAAAAATCTCAATTTAATTTCTCCAAATCCAAAATAAACCATTCTCAATTATTTCTCAATTGAGATAATTCCATTGTTACATCCGAAATTATTTAGACAAGATTACAATTTAGGTACGGGGTATTACATCTAATTAGCTTGGTTTTTATTTTCCACCGTTCTTTTAGTTAATTTTTACACTAAAATTAATGCACTAACTTATTTAACTCAACTAATAATAAAATTTTATTTATTTTAATTCACATATCAATTTAATTATTCTTAGACTATTAACTATATTCCTCAAATATAGTCTGATTTAAACAGTATTGAGATATTGATATCTTTTGAAACTTATTTCCCCATCTATACATAATTATCTTTTTTAGTTTAATTTATTATGAATATCACTTTTTCACTGATTTCCATGGAGAACTTTAGAACACCATTGAAGCCTATATTTTAAGCCCAGGTCTTACTCTTCTTCTAATTAAAATCTTTATTCGAAATATGCTGCATATTTTGAGTTAGATTGTATATGTCTCCAAATTCTTTTTATGGTGATAGAAAAAAGGTTCAAATTAATTATACATATAGCTCGATATGTTTAAATAGTTAAAATTATCACTATATAATTTGAGAAAATTAAGATGTTTCATGTTGATTATTCATCTTTTTTCTATGTAAGAGTTATAGATTTAAGATTGTGGAGAAAGAGATGAAACGAAGGCTCCGATTATAAGAAACTATAGTAATTAGTTGATGGTTCTGGTAGATTTTTTTTTTTGGAATCTAGGTTTTGGTATTTTTTAGAAATAATATTATTTTAATTTATCTGTTTTTCCATTGCTCATCTTTTTTTCATAAGGTCGAGTAAATTTTCATTTATTTAGAAAGATTATGAGAAATTTAAGATTATCTTCTGCAATTTTTTGTTAAATATGTTACCTTATAACACATTGGCAAATTGCAAATGACATGATACAGTTAAATTTTCGATATAAATGGGAAAGAATCAACAAAAGATGAAAAATAATTAAAAGAGATTATTGCAGAAATAATAATGTATCTAAAAATTATATGTTATTTGAATTATTGGCAAAATTTATTTGAAAACAATTTTGGAAAAACACAAGTTCTCTAATAATATAAAAGTATCCTATGAAACTATTTTACAGAACAAAGTTATTTAACAATGAAAAATAAATAAAAATGTGACGAGGTCATTTATTTACGGGATTTTGATTACTTCGCCTAATTTATCGAATATTTGGAGTTTTATATCAATGTTTTTATGTAAAGCATATTTAGATCCTTTGATTTTATTGTTGGTTATAAAGAAATAAATGGGAATTATGATTAGAATCAATCTATTTTATATTTAGTTATAAATATAAAATAATAAAACTAAATAATATTTTTATTCTTTTTAAATAAAGAGTTATATTAAAAAAATAATTTGTGACTAATTTTATTAATGTAAATATTATATTTCTTATTATTAGATATACATTACAAAAATAATATTAGTTTAGTTAATTTCTACTTTAAAATTCGTATTAATATAAATATTATATTTCTTATTATTCGATATACATTACTAAATAATATTAGTTTAATTTATTTTTACAAACGAATTAAATAATTATGACGTATTATTAGTATTATATTAGTTTTAATTTACTATGATCCTATATAACTTTTTTTGTTTTCTTTTCATACATAATTGTGATTGTGTTTAGATTCTTTTCAATTTGGTATGCTCAACTCTTGAGGATCGTTGCTTCGTAATATTACAAATGGTACATTCTCTATATTCTTATAAGTTTTTAGATTATCAATACAACTAATATAATTATTAGAATAATAGTGTTATATGTATTCTTATGAAATTGCTATTTCGCACCATATTTTATTGGAATCAAATATCCATTTTTGATATAATATGTACACCATTGAAACACACAATATCATTCAATGACTTACTATCATAGTCCAACAATTACTTTTGTTTGATTGAAAGAATAATATTCTAATATTCTTTAATTTTTTTTTAATAGAAATTAATGTGGCCTCCAATGAAGTGCGAATGAGATATGTTACTGATGTTGCATGTTCATCAATGTCTGATGTGACGAATGGTATGATAATGTTATTTTATTTTCTAAATAATATGTTATTTTTCTAATATTAATTAATCAATGTAATAGGAAAAAATCAATTAATCTTGGACCAATTCGGTACGATTATTTGGTCAGAATATCAATGGTATGTGTATATATAAATATTTTTAAAATTATGACAATAAAATAGCATATAACATTTATTTAACATATGTTGAGAAAACTAACATTTTTAATTGCAGTGAATGTTAGTTCTTCATCTATTGTATCATTGAATTCGAATCCCAAATCACTTCGAGTAACTAGGAATGAGTCAACCAGATTTCCTTAATGTACAACAAATGAATTTGAAAAATATATGAAAAGATGCATTTGTTATACTTCTCCATTGATTTTATATGTGATATAATAAAATTATTGTTTAATTTTTTTTGTCAGTTACGGATATTTTGGATTTGCCCTTACAAACCACATCGCATCAACATGGTGTCCCCAATTTTAATATTTCATCAAGCAATCAATCTGATGATTATTAATTGGAATGATGAAAATTTACTTGATAAAAAAGAATCATGGAGAAGTACTAACAAATTATGAGGAGCAAATAGTGTGACACGATTCACTGTCAGGACTCATGTTAACATTACAGAAGGTATGTTACTCCTTTTATATATTTGATCTTGCATTTCATTATGTTTACTCCTAATAATAAGTATTAGTTTAATTTCACTCAATAGGGTATAGTGATATTCACCTAAACTTTTCTGGAGACCCTATAAAGGCAATTGTCAAAAGCACGTATCCTATTACATTATCTTGCAATAATGATTTATCATATTTGCAAGATAGAGCTATTCTAGCTCAAACAATGGATATCGTTGATTCTTTGAATCACCATATGATGGATCGTAACACATCTGATAATAGGGTATATTTAAGTTCAGACAGTATGTGCAAATCAGATGGATTAATGAATGTGTTGACTGATTTGCCTACACATGAATATTTGAAAGGCTTGAAATATACGGGATTGTCAAATCATGAGATGACACTCAAGGTGAGAACTCCTATTATGTTTTTGAGAAATATAGATCGTGCTACTGGATTGTGCAATGGAAACTGTCTAATTATCTCCAGGCTTGGCAATCATGTTAATGAAGCGAAGATACTGATCGGAAATAGTTTTGGTGAAATTGTCTTTATTCCTAGAATGACTCTGACGCCTTATGATAAACGTTTACCATTCAAGTTTCAGAGACAGTTCCCCTTTATTGTTTCATATGGCATGACTATTAACAAGAGTCAATGTCAATCCTTATCACATGTTGGCATTTTATTGAAGAAACATGTATTTACTCATGGTCAATTATATGTTATTGTTTCCAAAGTTACGACCATAAGCGGACTTAAGACATTAACAAGTGATGATGATAATCTTAGTGTGTCATGTACTGCTAATGTTGTATATAAGAAAGTGTTTCAGAATATATAATAATTATTTATTTATGTTGTTTTGTAATTTTATTTCATTTATTGAAAATTGGGGTAAAGAATTTCAATATAAAATGGTGTACGTTCCTCATATTAATTTTATGCAAAATTGATCATAGACAAAGTGCTTTAATCACGTCGCTCCGATGTCAGGGACATCTTAGTTTGTTGAAATATAAATTATTAAATATTTAATGAATATTTTATTTAATTATTAATTTATATATTAATATAAATGGACAAATAATTTTTAAAAAAAACTAAATAATCCCGCACATCGTGCGGGTGCCATACTAGTAGTCTACCATAACCGTTCCCGCCAAAAGTTTTTGTTTTAATTTTATATTATTTAATTATTTATTCTATTATATTACACAAATTAGATATAAAAATTATAGACATACAATTATAATATAAAATATAGCAAAGTTATATATATTTTTTATTTTTATATTAAAATATTTTATCTCACCAATTTATTAAAAGAGTTCATTATGTTTTCCGTGCAACGCTCGGGTGTAGATCTAATATATATACTAAAGCAAAGAAATGTAGAAATAACTGTTCCCGCCAAAACTATAAAAAACATCCATATACATATTAAAAATATTATTATTATTAATTATTTCAAATATAAATATAGTTGAGTTGGTTTGATATGGCAAATCTAAGTTTTTTTGTTCAAATTGTCCGGGTTCAAATCCCACTATCAACAAATGTATATTAAAATTTTTAATTTTTACATAAAAATTATATCTACAATTATTTTTTCTTATACATAAAAGAAATAAAATACAAATATGTATACAAAAATTACTCCCAACCAATATTTAATAAAATTAATCATTATAAAATCAACAATATTAAATATTACAAGTCAATAATCGTTTATAAAAAAAATAATCAATCATAGTTGTTATGATTTCTAATTTTTAGCATCGACTTAAAAAAAATTGTGAATAGTTTCTCGAGTTGCATCTTCTATTATGACAAAAAAAAAACTTCATTCATAAATTTTATTTTAAACATGCAGACAAAAAACTGCTCAAAATTTATAATTCGGTCCAATTTTTTATTTCTTTTTTAAAGAAGAAGATGTAAACACTTGAATAATTAATAAAACTCAAATATGTGCTCAAAGAATTATAAGTCAAAATTATTTTTAAAAAGTCTAAATGTGAAAAATTTTCTATTACACAAAGAAAACTCTCATACAACCCAAAAATATTAATATGGCTATATAAATTTATTATAATAAAAGTAAACTGTAAACTCATTTCAAAAAAATTATTCTAAACATGCTCATAAATAATTGCCTAATATTTATAATTCAGCCAACTAAAAAAATATAAACATTTGAATAAAAAAATTACTAAAATTTGAATACCGATCCAAAAAATTATATTCAAGTTAAGCTCATTTAAAAAAATAAAAATCTACACATATTAGTCCTAAAGAAAGCTACAAAGAAAACTGTCGAGCAAATAAAATCTTTAAAAGTCATAAATCTATCTATATATATATATATATTAAAATAGAATAGTGTAATCATTCGCGCAAAAAAAAAAATCTATTTATATTTTTTGAATAATTATTTTAAAAGGTATTAAACTTTTTTTCACTAACATAATTTCTACTAACATATTAATTTTTTTTTGTCAGCTTTCCTCAATAAAAAAATAATAATAAATGTCAATAAAATTATTTCTATTACTTTTCTTTAAAACATTCTACAAAGAAAACTGTCGAGCAAATAAAATCTTTAAAAGCCATAAATATATATATATATATACTAAAGCAAAGAAGTCTTAAAAAAAACTGTTCCCGCCAAAATTATAAAATAATATGAATATCTATATTTTTAAGCAAAAATTGTTAAAAATATCTAAGTAGTATAGTTAGTTTATGGTGCGGATATTAAATTTCTATGTATCCAAGAGATTTTCTGTTCAAACCTCATCTGTAACATATTTAAATTTTTAATTTTTTTACACAAAAATTATCTTTTCAATTATTTTAAAATAAAAAAAGGAACAATTACTCCATCAAATAAAATTATTATTTTATCTATATTAATACTAAAGCAAAAAAGTCTTGATTAAAATTGTTCCCACCTAAAATATATATCAATTTTATTCCACTCTATTTTTTTTCTTCACCACTGTTTTATCCTCATGCTCACGTCTTTTTAATATAAATATACTTTTATTTGATATAATAATATACCATATAGAGTAGTGATCATATGTTACCCATTTCCTAGATGTTATATGGGACCAAATCTCAACCATTTATTTTATCAATCTAACGGTTATTAAATTATGAATTAATTTTTATTTTTAATGTGTAAATATAAATTAAGAGTATATTAGGTAGATTAGGTAATTAATTTATATTATTCTTTTTCATAAACCAATCACACACGTTGTTTCTTATTTTTCCTTCTCTTATCATTTTTCTCTCTCCTCTATAATTCCTATAAAACTTTAAATAATCATAACTTCTTCAATTTGAATTATTTTTTCACTTATTATATATCAAATTAAAGATAATTTAATTATCTTTCAAACGAAATCCCTATTGCCTATGTTAGGAATAAGGTAATTGTAGCAAAATCAAATAATGTAATAGCTAAAACTAAATAATGTAACATAATAATAAAAATAATGTAATACTGTAATACTAATATAGAGAATTACAGATTGATGAATAAAGAGAACTATTTGTTTCTTTTTTTCGGCAAGAAATCAGACATTAATAATGTAATATACAATGAACACATAATGTACCAATCAGTCGATATACAATGCACCATTCAGACAATACTTTTATCAACGTCATGACTCATGCAACCGCAAAAAAGCAGACATGAATAATATAATATACAGTCAAATAATGTAATATACAATCAATACATAATGTACCACTCACTCAATATATAATGTATCATTCAGACAACTCTTTGATCTATATCATGCAACCATAAAAAATACATACATAAATAATGTACGTACGGTTGAATAATGTACTATAAAGCCGATACATAATGTACCACAACACATATTGTACCATTCAGGCAACACTTTGATCTATATACTGCAACGCAAAAAAACAGATATGAATAATGTAATACTCATGTGGCACATAATGTATCACTCAGTTGATGCACAATGCACCATTCATGCAACAATTTGATCTATATCATGCAACTGAAAAAACAAACATGGATAATATAATACAAAGCGCCACATAATGTAACAATCGAACACCTTTTTATGTATAAAATGCAACCGCAATTGGAAAATCAAGATTTTCCCCAATTTTTATAAGAACAACATCGAACTTAGGTAAGTATGCTATATCATTACATTATTCTCTATATTATGGTACATTATTTAGTTTTACCTATTACATTATTTAATTTTACTTCGATTATATTATTCTGAACATATGTAATAGGGATTTCGTTTAAAAGATAATTAAATTATCTTTAATTTGATAGTATGTAAAAAATAACTTAAATTGAATGAGTTATGATTATTTAAAATTTTATAAGAATAATAAAGGAGAGAGAATATTGGTGGGAGAGAGAAACAAGTAATAACGTAACATTGAGATGGTTAATGAGAAATAATAATATAAGTTAATTACCTCATTATATATTTAAGCATTAAAATTTAAACTTAATCATATCCATCCAAATTCAAATTGGAAGGTTGGATTTTAGTCTCATATAACATAGGAAAGCTAGGTAACCATATAATGCAACACATACCATATATCCATATTTATATTTGTAATTATATTTTCTATTCAAATATTTAATATTAAAATATTTGATTATTGAATTATTAATTATTTGATACTTATTTATCTAATATATATTGTATATATCATTCTTTTTCTATATCTTATTATTCATGATATCTTTTTTATAATACTAAGATTTTATGTCATAAGATATATTATTATCTATAACAGTAATATAGTATTGTTATCATAAATAATTTACTATTATAATAATTTAAATGAAACTTATAATAAAATTATTTCATTATTGAATATTTAAAAATGATAATCGTCCATTACTTCACAGTTACGCCCAATTTTAGCAAGAGACAAAAATGTAACTATTTATGCACCTAAACATTCATTCACAACTATATCCACTAATTTACGATTGTTGAGGTTCGATTTCACGTAAGAATGGAGCCCTTAGAACTTCCTGAGAATAACAATGATAATAACGAGAATTAGAAAATATCAAACGAGAGATAACAACAAAAATCAAGTGTATGACGAGTGTAACAGCGTGTATCTAATTGCTTGACGAGAATGAAATTAATCTAGAGAGAATTTGACAGAGTTTCGGCTAATTTTTCTACGGGAATCGCGATAGCAAAAAAAGAGCCCCAGAGCTCTATTTATAGACAGGATAGGGCCTGGGGTGAGGGTTCTAACCCTAGCTGCCGAGCGTCAACTGTTCGCCGCTGATTTCGGAACGGTTGCGGATTTCCCGGGGCGGTTAGGGTTGCAATGGTCGAGTGCCGCCATGCTGCTGGGGTCTCGTTCTTCAAGAGTTCCTCGCCACCGACCATCTCGACTCCTCGTTCCCGAGGCTTTGATCTCCTCGGTGTAGAAGTCTGAACTTAGACTTATTTCGCTGCATCGGTCCCTCGTGCCGGGCCGTTCGTGTGGGCTGAAGTAGTTAATAGGCCTGGGCCTCGTGGGCCTGGCCCCAACAATAGCCCCTTTTGGTTTCGGGGTCTGCGCGGGGCAGGCCGTGGAACCAAAACTGCGAGTTGAGATTCGATACAGAGTACGTGAAATCGAGGTGTCCAAGAGATTATCCTCGGGCCCGGGAGATACTTCCTGAGAGAATAACTCCGCTAGGGAGTGGTCGGGATACCACTCCGGGTCAGTACGAAGGTTCCTGGGGAGCGCAAGCGTACGACCATGTAGGGAATACCGGGGTATTGCCCTGTGGGCTAAGGCGTGAGTCCGGGGGTCACGCGGGGTAGAATTATTCTGGGGAATGTTCTCTTGCACGGAGCGGGGCTCTCGCGCGTGCACTCTGTTTTGGCTCCGTAGAGCGCTAGTGGGGTGAGTTATAATGGATCGTAGGACACATGGTGAGTTCCCATGGGGAGTTCTCATATTCCCGTAGAAGGTGTCGATCGCGTTATAGCTCCCCCGGCGTTAGGATGTTGTTGTTTTTAGTCTTTCTGAGCGGCTCCCGTCAGAGACTCCTGGGTGGTCTATATCGACTCATAAGGCGGCTCGATGTCGAGGTCTTCTCCCAGGGAGTTTAAGTTTTGCCGCCAACGGAATGGCATGATCGTAATTTCGGCCAACTCCGGGGGCGAAGTTGGGAGCGCGAACGGTTTTTCCTTCACCTTTGTATAAATGGCCGATCTCTTCTTCAATCCATCACTTTGCATTCCTGATACTCCCACTTTCTCCTCTGACTGTCACTGTTCCGGCGACTACGAGCGATTTTCCTTCGACGACTATTCCGGCGGCCGTATTCTACCCGTTTCTTCGCAGCTCCGGTGCTCGTGATTAAGGTAACCTCTCGGATTCTTTCGCGCCTTCTTCTGTCTTTATTTTGTTGATTGGTCTGGCCATGTTCATGTTTCTTGTTGAATCTTCGCTCGACGGTGTATGTAGATTGGGTATGTAGACTGTAATCTCGATTGTGATCCCTAATTGTATATGGGTATGTTCCGTTCTTGTTGGTTGCATTCGTGAGCTTGCGTATAGATTGCCTAGGAATAGGTTCGGTCATAGTTTAGAGCGGATTTCTTGCGTTGCTTCCTGAATCGTCGGCCATTTTGGCTTCATTGACTCATTTTTCAGGATTTTAGGACGGTTTCTGGCTGGATTGATATTAGCTCTTTAGGACGGGGGTTCGCCGTGCATGTTGTTTTGATTGTGGTTCATGTTGATTCATGTTGCTTTGCTTGTCGTGCCCTGTGTTTTTTTTTTTTGTATTCTTCTTCTGGTTATGCGGGTTTGAATCCTCTTGTATGCATGAGTGAGTCGGTTGGTTTGGTGTGCGTTCTTTTGGCTTGGTTAACTTGATTTCCGAGGTCCTTTCCCATTCGTTTGTTCGCGTGCGTGTATTTGGTTTTTCGTTTTCATTGTTTCACGGGGGACCTCTGTTTTTCTTTTCCAATTTTGTGCATTCGTCTTCCTTGGTGTTTGTAGTTATTAGGTGGTGATGGCATCAGTTGAGGTCTTTATGGAGCCTTCATCGTCTTTCGGCTCTACGGAGGTTCGGATCCTACCTTCTCCTGGGCACGAGGCCCATTCCTCGGGTAACGAAGAGGGGGGGGTTCGACGTCGACCATCCCGTGATGGACCTCGACCCCGAGGAGGTGTCCGAGCACGAGGATATGGAGCAAGACGATGATGAGGAGAGCGGAGAGAGCGAAGAGAGTGAGGATTCCTTTCGACCGATTGAGAGGGACATGTCCTTCGTTAAGAAGGACCAAGTGAAACCCGATGATCCGGTTCGATTGGCAGTTTCCATTGCGACCGAGGAAGCCGTGGCTCGGTATTCGGCGGGGGTAGCCTGTCATAGGATGAGGTATACCCTTCCTTTACCGATGGAGCGGTGCTGCGCCCCCCCTCGAATTAACGAAGTGGCCTTTTACCTTCCGGTCATAAGATATGGCATCGAATTCCTGCCGCACACCTTTTTTTAGTGCGGTGCTTCTATCTTACGGGTTGGCTCCGTTCCAGCTAGCCCCCATCAGTTGGTGCCACATGCTCGGTACGCTCCTGGTGTTCTTCGATGCCGGCCTTGGTATACCGACGCTCAGGGAGTGGCACTATCTATACCGCCTCGCTAGGTACGAGGTCGGGTACTTTTTCTTTTCGAAGAGAGACTCTCTGCGTGAGGCGATGATCACCAAGTGCTCGCAGAACACCCCAAAGTGGAAGAACTATTGGATATGGGCCACGATGAGCCATGACGAGCCGGAGTTCCTATCGGAGGGCGGGGTGCCTATGAGTGCGGAATCTTCTAAGTATGCTCTTCGATTTTAGCTCCTCGGTTCCTAACACTTGACCTTTTCATTTTGCAAGATACAAGCAGACGAGCCTTACCACCGAAGAGGCCGAACGGATTGATATAGCTTTTTCGCGAACGAACCGTGAGTTCAACTCGGTTCGCGGGAAGAGATCGGTCGGTGCCGAGCATTGGACGAACAAAGAAGAAAAGAAGGAGTTGTTGCCTGCGGACATGGCTAGTTTTAGCCCTGCCGACCTTCTCGCGGCGATGCATGCTCAGAAGCGAGACAGGGATGTGAGTTCCTCGGGGCCGACCGAGGAGCAGCCTCCTGCTAAGAAACAAACGACTGCTACGACCCGTACACCTGCACCTCCCCGCACTGCCGATGCTTCAAGCTCGGGGCCGACGACCCGCCCTATCGAGGTTGCAGCCCTGAACCATCCCCCGACAGTTCCCCTCCCTCCGACTCGTACGTCTCCGCCTCCGAGGCGTGGTGATCGAAGGAAGAGGAAATAGATCACCGAGGGGGATGATTCCCAGGCCCGATCTGTCTCCTCGGATCAGAGGAGCCTCGACGTCGTTCTGGCCGGATCGGGCGCTGCTGCTGATATCTCTTCCTCGACATCTACCTACGCCGTCCATGTAAAAAAGATGTTAGATGGCGAGATCAAGGCAGACGACTTTGACAGTGCCTTCGCGCGGGAGACCTTCGTGATGGAGGATAAGCTCCAGGCGGTAAAGTTCCTAACTTCGACTCCGACCCGCTTTTTCATTCTACACGTTACTTTAGTTTTTGCTTTTATTGCAGGTGACTCGAGAGTTCGCCATTTATGGCGAAAAGCTCGTGAAGTCTCTAGACTCAGCCAGCCTGGGGATCTCCCAGTCGAGGAAGGAGCTTGAAGGGGAGAGGAAGAAGAGGAAGGAACTTGTGAATCAGCTGACGCGAGTCTCTTCCGAATTGCATGAGGAGAGCCTCAAGAGCGAGGAGTGGCGCAAGAAGTACGATGAACAGAAGAAAGAACGCGCCACCCTCTCGAATCGCTGTAAGTTTCTCGAGGGTGAGTTGAAGAGGGCCATGGATGACTTTGAGGCCAAATTTGGGAAGAAGGAGGAGGAACTCGAGGCTTTCAAGGTTCGATTTCGAAGGGCTCAGGAAGAGAGAGTCGAGGAGCAGAGGCGTCACGAAGCTGAGGTTGAAGCCTTGAAGGGGGGAACGGGGGTCAACATGGAGCTTTTGGTGGCGAACCCCTCTTTCAAGGAAACCTTCGACCTCCTCGTGAACATGGTGACCGGCTCCATCTGCGGCTTGGTTGGTCGGAGGTGCCCAGAGTTCGATTTGGATAACATTACCCGCCCTCCGACCCCTCCTCCAGTTAACGTTGAGGCCGAGGTGGTCGTGACCGAGCCTTTGGTCGTCACCGGGGCAGAGGGGGTTGTAACCAAGCTGGTGGGAGCTGAGACTCGTGCCAACGATGCTGACGCCTCGCGGAGCCTTGAAGAGAAGGAGGCCGATAGCTTCATTAATGAAGACGGTGGCGCGGAGGGCCAGAGGAAGGCGGAGGATGCTGCTGTTTGAAGAATAGTTTCATAGCTATTTCTCTTATTCTTTTGTACTCGAATTTGTAATCCATTTGACGTACTGCTGCACTGTTCCTACTCTATTGCTGTTGAATCCAGTGCTTATCGTTTTCATTTCCTTATCTTTTGCACTATGCTGCTTTTTATTATTGAAACTTGTTGTGTGCTTGTTTCTTGTTTGCCAAAACGGAACTTCGTTGTTGAAGTGGTCGGCTCGGCGTAGATGAGCTTAGGGGGTCGATGCCGAGCAGCTCAGTTTGTCGACATCGAGCCTCTGACTTAGCTGCAAAACAAGTGATGTAGGGTCAGGCTAGGCATCGCCCCTCCGACGCTCAAGTTAGTAAAGGTGTTATGAATATAAATGATAAAATGAAAAGAATGAATAGGATAGGGATACGCGTATCTGTATACTAATGATAGTATTTCTTCAGGTGTTTGATGTTCCAACTATTCTATATTTTCTTTCCTTCTGATGTTTCTAGCTGGTAAGCCCCGTGTCCCACCACTTTAGACACTTTGTAGGGGCCTTCCCAGTTCGGGGCTAGCTTTCCTGCTCCGGATTCTTTCGTGTTTTGAAACACCCTTCTTAGGACTAGATCTCCTTCTTGGAAGCTCCTGAGCTTCAATTTCTTATTGTAGAACCTTTCTACTTGACGCTGCCTTCGAGAGGTCCTGATTGCGGCGTCTTCTCGTATCTCATCTATGAGTTCGAGGTTTTTCTCGAGTAGGTCAGTGTTTCTCGTTTCGTTCGCGAATTCCACTCTGGGACTATTGGCAACGATCTCGACGGGTGCTACGGCCTCGACCCTGTATGCTAGTGAGAATGGTGTTGCTCCGGTGGCGGTCCTTGGGGTGGTCCGGTAGGACCAAAGGACTGCGGGAAGTTCTTCTACCCACCTGGACCCGTGTGGGCTTAGCTTCTTCTTTAGTGTGGCCATTACTGTCTTGTTGGTTGATTCCGCTAGACCATTTGCTTCGGGGTATCGTGGTGTTGAGAACACCAACTTTATTCCATAGGTATCACAGAAGGCTTGCATCCTTTCGCTGGCGAATTGCCGCCCATTGTCTGTGCGTATTTCCTTCGGTATTCCAAAGCGACACAGAACGTGCTTCCAAAGGAATTTGATAACTTCCAAGTCGCGGGTTTTCCCTAAGGCTTCGCCCTCCACCCACTTGGTAAAATAATCTGTCACCATAAGGATATGATCCTTCTGGCCTGTTCCTCTTGGCAGCGGCCCTACTAGGTCCATCCCCCACACCATGAATGGCCACGGAGTGATGGTGGCATGGAGGGGTTCTGTGTTTCTATGGGTGGAAGCCTCGAAGCGCTGGCAGCTATCGCACCTCTTCACATGTTCGACCGCGTCTTGCTTTAGCGTGGGCCAGTAGATACCAGTCGTGATTGCTTTGTGGGACAACGATCGGGCCCCGGCGTGGTTTTCGCAATCGCCTTCATGTATTTCGGCGAGCACTTTTCCCATTTCGGGGGCGACGATGCATCGAAGGAGTGGCCCTCCGAATGATTGCCTATACAGTTCGTCATTGATGAGGGTAAAACGTGCGGCGGTTCTCTCAATCTTCGTCACTTCGTTCTTGTCTCCGAAAGTGGGCTCCCCGGCCAAGTATCGTGCGATTGGGACTCTCTAGTCACTTCCGTCTAGGTCGACGGGCGCGGCAATGTTCTGAGTTGAGACAGACGGTGCTAATAACCAAACCTCAGGGATTGGCCTGGCAGTCTGAGAGGAACTGGTGGAGGCTAGACTTGCTAAGGCGTCTGCTCGGGCGTTCGATTCTCGGGGGATGTGGCGGAGGTCCCATTCTTCTATCTTTTCCTTGAGCCTTTCGATCAAGGAGTGGTACAGTTTCAAGCGTTCCTCTTTTATGGCGTAAGCGCCGTCTAGCTGGTTGACCACCAGCTGGGAGTCACTTTCAGCGCGGACTCTGCGAGCCCCGAGTTCTACGGCGAGTTGCATTCCTTGGACGAGCGCTTCGTACTCAGCCTCATTGTTAGTTGTGGGGAAGTCGAGTCGGATGGCCCGCTCATAGCTTTCTCCGTGCGGGTCTATCAGGACTATTCCGGCCCTGTTGCCGTGCAAATTGCTGGCCCCATCAATTTTCAAGGACCATATGTCGGCGTCCTCGTCGGCCTTCGTCATGTGGGCTACCTCGTGCTCCGCTTTCAGTTGCAGGTTCGTAGAGAAGTCTGCTACGAAGTCAGCTAATACTTGTGACTTGATGGAGGTTCTTGGTTCATATTGAATCCCATAGCCTCCTACTTCGACTGCCCACTTGAGCAGTCGCCCAGAACAAATCCGGTTTTGACAATACGGCTCTTATAGGGTAGGCCGTGATTACTTTGATGACGTGAGCTTCGAAATAGGGTCGTAGCTTTTTGGCGGCATTTACGAGCGCCAGGGCGAGTTTTTCTAAGGCAGTGTATCGAGTCTCGGCATCTAGCAAGGATTTGCTGGCGTAGTGCACTGGATGCTGCTTGCCATCTACTTCTCGTATCAGCACGGCTCCGACCGCGTGGTCCGATACTGATAGATAGAGTAACAACGACTCGCCGTCAGCTGGTTTGGATAGCAGAGGTGGGCTGGATAGGTAAGCTTTCAGTTCCTCAAGCGCCTTTGCGCATTCTTCGGTCCATTCGAACCGTTTACCCTTGCGTAGGGTATTGAAGAAGGAGTGGGTCCTCTCGGAATAGCGCGATATGAAGCGGCTGAGGGCGGCAAGACGTCCGGTCAGCTTTTGTACCTCATTCGGGGACCTCGGGTGTGCTATTTCTTGGATGGCTCTAATCTGCATGGGGTCTGCCTCTATCCCTCTTTGGGTCACTATATGACCGAGGAATTTGCCGGAGGATACCCCGAATGAGCATTTTGCCGGGTTTAGCTTCATGTTGTACTTTTCCAGGATTTGGAAAGCATCTTCTAGATGGACTACATGGTCTTGGGATTTGACGGACTTGACGAGCATGTCGTCAATGTAGACTTCCATTGTTTTGCCGATCTTTTCCTTGAACATGGAATTAACGAGGCGTTGGTAAGTAGAGCTCGCGTTCTTTAGTCCAAAAGGCATCACCTTGTAACAATAGATGCCTTGGCTAGTGATGAATGCTGTTTTCTCTTGGTCATCGGGGTGCATTTGAATCTGATTGTACCCTGAGAAGGCGTCCATGAAGCTTAAGAGTTCGTGTCCTGCCGTAGCATTGACTATGGCATCGATATGTGGTAAAGGATAGGGATCCTTTGGGCAAGCCTTGTTCAGGTCGGTAAAGTCGATACAGACCCGATTCTTGCCGTTCTTCTTCTTGACGACTACCACATTGGCAAGCCAAGTGGGGTAGTGCACCTCTCGTACTGACCCAATGTCGATGAGCTTCTGCACCTCCTCATTGATGGCCTGGTTCTTCTCCGGGAGAATTTTCGTCGCCGCTGTTGCACTAGTCTACAGTTTGGATCCACTTGGAGGCGGTGCGTGATGACAGACGGGTCAATCCCGATCATATCGCGATGCGACCAGGCGAATACGTGAACTTTCCTCCGAAGGAACCCTAGAAGGGTGCTCCTGATGTCGGTGGGAAGCTCTGCCCCTACGAAGGTGGTGCGAGTCGGGTCAGACTCGTCGAGGATTACTTCTTCCAGCTCTTCGGATTCTGGTCGACCCGCGAGGGTCGATACCGAGCCGTGTTGTTGTGAACAGACAACTCGAAAGCTTGCATAGTAATAGTCCCTGGATGCTTTTTGTTCCCCTCGGATAGTCTGAATTCCCCAGGGAGTGGGGAATTTAAGCGCTTGGTGATACGACGAAGGAACTGCCTTGAGCTCATGGATCCAGGGCCTTCCTAGGATGGCATTGTGCGCGGACGTTGCGTCTACAACTTGGAACTTCACATCCAGGTTCAGGCCTCCGCAGTACATGGGAAGAGTGATCTCTCCGACAGTCTGCTGTTGGCCCCCGTTGAAGCCGTAGAGGGTCATGGTTACTGGCTCTATCTTGCTCATGGGGATTTGCATTTCCTTCAAAGTCCGAAGGAACATGATATTCGCGGAGCTACCGTTGTCCACGAGTAATCTCTTTACCTGACAATTCGATATCAGGAGTGAGATCACGAGTGCATCGTGATGGGGATGAACGAGCCCCGGCGTGTCCTCTGCAGTGAATTTAATGGCCTCATGCTGCTGCATGGGGCTAACGTGGTGGACCTCATGATTTAGGATCCTTCGGGCTCTCTTGGCCGCAGAGCGCGACCTACCACTGATCTCTGATCCTCCGACGATCACGTGGATCGTTCGCTCGACGGGTGGTGGCTTGTTCTGAGGTTCCACATTCCCGGTTGGGTTGGCCTGCCTACCCCTGGTCCATGTATTTTTTCCCTTGTTTGTGAGGTATTCGGTGAGATACCCGCTTTTTAGAAGTTCGAGCACCTCCAATCGTAAGGCTTGGCATTCCTCGGTCTTGTGGCCGTGATCGTTATGGAAGCCACATAATTTCTTCATATCTCGCGTCTTGGGGTCGGACTTCATCTTGGCAGGCCACTTTACAGCTCCACCGAGCCCCTTAAGTACGTTGTTGACTAGGTAGTTCTGATCGACACAGAGATTGTAGGGCACTTCGCCGGACCTCTACGTTCGGCTGTAGGGGTGATCGCGTCGCGACCGACGCTCATTTCGGAAGTCTTTGTGTTCTACGTATCTCGACCCCAAGGAGTTTTCTCGGTACCAATCCTCTCTCCGTTGACCGACGAGGTCGTGGACCTTCTGCTCGTTCAAGCGAGCGATGCGGTTCGGTTCGTCCTCTTCCCAATTGATTTCAGCCCAAGCTTGGGAGAGTACTGAATCCATGTCATAGCAAGGATGGCTGGTTAAGTCACGGTAGAGCTTCAAAGACACGTCCAGGCCGTTCTTGAAGGCGAAAACAGCAGTGAGAGGAGGGCAGTTCGGTATCGATGCGATCTCCTGGTTGAAGCGCCCCACGTACGACCGCAGCGATTCGCCTTTCTTGATGCGAATGCTATTTAGAGCGTCTGGGTGCTTGGCTATGCATCGGCAATTGGAGTATTGCTTCCTAAATGCCATGTGGAGTTCTGAAAATGTCGAGAAAGAGCTCCTCGGTAGGTTGCCAAACCACTGGAGCGCTGGACCGGTCAGACTTGCCCCGAAGCTCTTGCACATGCAGGCTTCGCGTAAATCACCCGGGATCGAGCTGGTTAGCATCTTCTGCTTGTAGAGGGCTATGTGGTCCTCTGGGTCGGTCGTCCCATCATAGAGTTGGAACGAGGGCGGCACAAACCTCGCCGGGACATCTGTGTTAGTGATGTCTGGCGTGAAGGGCGAGTCAGCGTAGCTATCGCATGGTATCAACGAATCTGGGGGAATGATCCCCGGGATGCGGCATATGAGCTTCTCCAACCCAGCCATGCGTGCCTCGAGACGCTTCTCGTATTCGCCATGCGTCGGTTCGGTGTCGAGGCGTTCCGTCGGATGGTAGACCTTCGTCCCCGGAGGTCTGCGTCCTGGGTCCGATGTCGCCGGCGTGTCAAGATCAAACGCCTCCTCCAGGTCAAGGGCCAAGTTCTTGCGGGGATTCGCGGGTTTCTCGCCAGTGGGGGGCTCCTCGATGAAGGGTTGCTTCTGAGACGCCTTCTCTTTGCGGAGCTGCTCGTTCTCCCTGCGCAAGGCATGGTTGGTGGCGTGCAACTCCATAATCCTGGAATCCATTTCCTTTGCACGGCGTCGATTTTCCTCGGCCTCCTCGGTCAATCGGGCCAGGATTGTATTCAGCATTTCCGGAGGCACGGCTTGAGCGCCGCTGGTTTGCAAAGTCTGTCGCACAAGCTCGTCGACAGGGACAAGGTCCTTCGGTGCCGAGGAGCTCGGTAGGCGAGCTCCGGCCGTCTTCTCTGCTTGATTTCCCATTTTCCCGCTATTTCCTGTCATTGAATTAACGAAAAGAAAACGAAAAACAGTTCCAAGGGCCCCACGGTGGGCGCCAAATGTTGAGGTTCGATTTCACGTAAGAATGGAGCCCTTAGAACTTCATGAGAATAACAATGATAATAACGAGAATTAGAAAATATCAAACGAGAGATATCAACGAAAATCAAGTGTATGACTAGTGTAACAGCGTGTATCTAATTGCTTGACGAGAATGAAATTAATCTAGAGAGAATTTGACAGAGTTTCGGCTAATTTTTCTACGGGAATCGCGATAGCGAAAAAAGAGCCCCAGACCTCTATTTATAGACAGGATAGGGCCTGGGGTGAGGGTTCTAACCCTAGCTGCCGAGCGTCAACGGTTCGCCGCTGATTTCGGAACGGTTGCGGATTTCCCGGGGCGGTTAGGGTTGCAACGGTCGAGCGCCGCCATGCTGCTGGGGTCTCGTTCTTCAAGAGTTCCTCGCCACCGACCATCTCGACTCCTCGTTCCGGAGGCTTTGATCTCCTTGGTGTAGAAGTCTGAACTTAGACTTATTTCGCTGCATCGGTCCCTCGTGCCGGGCCTTTCGTGTGGGCTGAAGTAGTTAATAGGCCTGGCCCCAACAACGATCATAAATATAAAATTTATAGAATAATTATTTCATTCACGAAGATTGTAAACTTAAAATGCAAATACTATATAACGCCTCTAATTAAAATTAGATAAATCAGAATATATGTATATGTCTTGGCAAATATTTTAAGTTTTTTAAACTTTCGTTATATTTTAATATTTCCTACTAAATATGATATTTTCAATTAAAGTTATCATTTAACTTACATCGGTGACAATTTTTGTAGATAATTTTTTATGTAATTAAAATCAATTAAAATCAAAGTCAGTCATTGAATCAAATTGATCTATTTTTGAAAACCATATTTTCAGTCATGAACAATTATATATTGTTATTTCACGAGCAATGTATCGTATCTTAAGATTTTAATTTGCAAATCAAATGACACTGAAGTGACATATAACAAAATGTAGTGTTCAAAATATTTTTCAAAATTTATAATGTTAGTTTCATTTTAATTGTTACACATTTTTATACATATAAATGTATTTGTAGTCACAGATATACAAATAGTGGAATAAAAATATCAGCTCATAATAATAATATAACTTATAAAAATCAATATAACTAAATTAATCTTGATACTTTATATAAATCTAAAATAGTAAGTGGAATAAATTTTCATCCCTCAACTAAATTTTATTTTTAGCCCTCATTCTTCCTAAAAAAGACTCAATAAAATAGTTATTTCATAAAAAAATGTTTACATCATTCTATTGCTAAGACCGAAAGAATATTTGACTTAGATGGGTTAAAGACCACCAGGGACTCTTGATGAACACGTCCATGGTTGTATATAATAAATGTATGCTTATTGAAAACACACATTAATTTAATAAAATTGTAAATAATGTTTAATGCACTTATATAATTATTTCATTTTCATTCATTAAATATAATTTTTCGTGCAACGCACGGGTGAAATGCTAGTAATATATTAAAGCAGAATAGTCCATTAATAATCGTTCCCGCCAAAATATTTAGGTAGTTTTATTCTCTCAAAATTTTTAATAAAAATATATTTTTAATTATTCTATATATTTTACACACGTGAGAACTAAATTATACTATTACTTGAATTATTAATTGAATTATAATTTATATGATACTCATGAATTTATTCAATATTCATATCTCTTTATTTTTAATAAAGTGGTATTTTATATGGATTATATCTTTTTCATAATATTATGTCATGATTTTAAGTAAATAATGATATTTTACGATAAAAAATAAATAAGTAATATATTATTATAAGAAAACTTTACTTAAAATCAATAGCTGAGCTATTTTATTATTGAATATTTAAAATTGAAAATTGTCCATTGCTTCACAACTAAACCAAATTTCTGTATAAAAATGAAATGTTAAGATCGATGATGCACACAAGAATCAATTGATTTGCAACTATGTGCATTATTTCACGATCATAAAATTAAATAAAATTTATAATAGAACTATTTCATTCTTGGATTTTTGTAAATTAAAATAGAAAGTTTATACTCCCTCCGTCCCGGCTGAATTGTCTAGGGTTGACCGGGCACAATAACCAAGGAGTGTGAGTGTAAAGTAAGTTGAGTGAAATTAATATTTTATTGTTGAGTGTGAAAAAATTGCCTTTTTAAGTAATGAGACAATTGAGGTGGGACGGACGAAAAAAGAAAGTGGGACAATTGAGGTGGGATGGAGGGAATATATTGCATCCAATTAAAAGTAGATAGATGATCATAAAATGTACATATATAACTTGCTTATATTTTTTATTTTTTTATATTTCAATACAATTAATTTAGAAGAATTTCAATAGAGGCAATTTTCACATATAATTTCTTATGTTATGACCATTATAAAAATCAAGATCAATCATTGAAATAATTGTGTATTTTGAAAAGATTATTTTAGAAATAATTATCAATAAAGCATTTCATTTTTCAACAAAATCTTGCACGTTTATCTTCCACTATCGGTTCTTATATAATACTCCCTCCGTCCCAATTTATTAGTCCACTTACCTTTGTGGTCTGTCCCATTTATTAGTCATATTTCCTAAAATGGCAAACTTTTTCACATTCATCAATAAAATATTAATTTCACTACACTCGCAAACATTGGTTATCGTGTCATTTCAATTGGGGACTAATAATATGGGACGAAGGGAGTACTAAATAAAACAATAAAAATTGTTTATGTTCAAAATGCTCCTGTTTGATAATTTGTAATCTCCTATCTTCTTGATAATTTTTTTTAGTATGTATATTATTTAGTATTTACAAGTTTTGATTTTTTTTAATTCCATATCTTTTATGTTTTTATATAATAAAATATAAATATTATTAAAATCTTAAATTAAAACTTAAATGAAAAAATGTGAGCATACGGTATGGCGCGGGTGAATATTTTCGTGCAACGCACATGTGAAATACTAGTATATATATTAAAATAGAATAGTGTTATCATTCCCGCAAAAAAAACTATTTGTATTTTTTGAATAATTAATTTAAAGGGTATTAAACTTTTTTCACTTAAATAATTTCTACTAACATACTAACTTTTTTTTTTGTCAGCTTTCCTCAATAAAAAAATAATAATAAATATCAATAAAATTATTTTTATTACTCTTCTTTAAAAAATTATATTTTCACCTTTCGTTTTATTTGTTGTATTTAAATATTTAAATAATAAGAGTAATTTTAGTTTATAAACGAATGAGTTTTAAAAAAATTATTCTTAAAAATATAATATTGTTAAGGGTAATTCTAAACGCAGCCACAATTTTACTCAATGCAACCCCATTCACATTTTAAAATATTTATATTACTATTTTACCCTTTTTAAAATATAATTATATTTTCTAAACATAGCTATAAATCGAGTAATTCTAAATACAACCATAATTTCTCAATATAGCCTATTAATTATTTTTATAAAAACAAAATTATTAATAAAAAATATTATTTTAACCTCAATTTTTAAAATCTACCAAAAAATAAAAATAAAAATGAATTGCATTGATTAGCATAGCCCCACTAATTAACAGTCATAATTTAAAAGAAAAAGAATAAAATGATTTTCTCATCATTCGACAAACAATTTACAAATTAATATTCATAACTTCCATCAATTCAAGATTCATTATATTCATAACCTCCATCAATTCATTTTTTTTTTTTGGTAGATTTTAAAAATTGAATAATTTTCATTAATAATTTTATTTTTATAAAAATAATTAAAAAATAGTAGATTTTAAAAATTGAGGTTAAAATAATAATTTTCATTGATATTTTTATTTTATAATAATTAATAGGCTATATTGAGAAATTATGGCTGTATTTAGAATTACTCAATTTGTGGCTATGTTCAAAAAATATAATTATATTTTAAAAAGGGTAAAATAGTAATATACATATTTTAAAATATGAATGAGGCTGTGACTGTGTTTAGAATTACCCTATTGTTAATTATATTATAATATAAGATATTATTTATTTTATTCGCACAACGTGCGGTGCAAAGCTAGTTGTTTATAGAAAGGAAACATGAAAGATTTTATTTTTGAGTTTACTTTAATTACTTGGAACTGAAGTGAGAGAAAAAAATATACGATATTGGAAATGTAAAACTGTGTTACAGGGAGATGCAAGATGAGGGGGCTGGTGTAAACTCCAATCTAAGAAGAAAAACACAACGAACAAGTAGGCACGCCAATGCCTTGTTCCCCTTGAGAACAGTTTTATCTAAAAGGCAATTCGTCTGTTGTTTCTCCCGCCCCACAACACACATATGATATGATTATTAAATTATTAAACGGTGTAATGTTGCTGGATTGTCTCAATATCAAGCCCTTTAAGCTTCACCACTGACTCCACATGCCCCTTGAGTGTGTGCAGCTCACGCAGCCTGCGTGGAGGAGATTCAACAACCCTTATTAGCTCATTTCGACACAAACCTATGGAAATGGAAATGGAATGAATAACTCTTCGTACCTTGCAATCTCAGCTCTCCTCTTGGCTTGCTCTGCGATTTCTGACAATTCGCGGTAGCTGCTCTTCTCGTTGAAGATGGTATTTGGTTCTGGAGTTTGAAGGCCATGCAAAGTCCTCTGAGCAAGAGCCCATTGAGCTTCTCTCTCCTCTTTACCATAGTCTTTCTTGGTTGTGAAAGCAGTCTGTGATTTTTCAAACACAAAAGAAATTTCAATCATTCCACACAACAAACAAATAAAGCTAGTAATGCAAGTCAAGTATCTATACCTTGTTCTCGTACAAGTTTTGCCATGCCTTTCCACTCAAGATGTAACGGATGGCAAACTTCATTATGTCCAGGGGGAAATAGAAGACCAGACTGTACAGCCAGATCACTCCAGCCCATCCCCAACCACAACCTTTAATTCTCGCAAAGCCCCAGTTTGCATACACTGCTATCAGAGTTGCAACCTACACAGAAAACCAGTTTCAATACCTTCGCCTAATCTTTTCTCAGGTAACATATAGCATGACAAATGCTTACCAGTTGAGCAATCATAAAAGCAGTCATGAGCAGGAATCCAGGGCGTTCTACGAATGACCAGCTGCGAGACCTGGTTACGAAGATAAGGGCTTGGCTCACAATACTCACTTGCAAATATAGAGCAGCCATCATTTCATCCTCGCTGTCTCTGATATTTCTTACTCCAAATTTGTCCTGCATATTAGATTTTGTTTCAGTAAAATTCTAAAGAAAGTATACAATTGAAGCCTGGGCCTCAGCGATACTTACAGGGAAAAAGTCAGTTTTATGCATCAACCAGAAGAATATAACAGTCATCAAAGCAAGATAGCCTCCAAGAACAACGCCAGTGGCAAAAATCTCTTTCAATTTCCAGCTATCAGGCAGTGGAGACGGCTTCACTCTGTCCTTCGAAATAGTCATGATTGTTCCTATATAGATGGGAATCATACGTAATTACTTGCATTGAATAGTGAAAGCAAAACTGAGATTAAGTTGGACTAAACTTACCGTCATTCAGAATGGCAATGATCAAAACCATGAAGGGGGAGAAATCATACTTCCAAATCAATGCAATGAACATGAAGCCAAACTGCACACAAGAGAGAAGAATTAACCTCTACAATGCATAAAAGTAAACCACATTATTTTTATTTTTGAAGTAGCACAATCAGCTTACCACAATACGGATGGTGATGGACACAGCATAAATCTGTCAAAGACAACAGTTGAAGACTCAACGACAGCTAAACAGAAAAAGCAAATCCCGAAATTAGAGTACAAGTGAAAACTAAACTCACTGTATAGTTCTTCATTCTCTGGAAAATAGCTCTACTGGTCAACACTGCACTAATGATAACACTAAGACCAGGTTCGGTGAGCACGATGTCAGAAGCACTTCTTGCAGCGTCAGTAGCATCAGCAACAGCAATTCCAATGTCTGCCTTCTTCAGAGCAGGGGCATCATTGACTCCATCACCAGTCATTCCAACAATGTGCTTCCTCTCCTGCAACTTCTTCACGATTTCATATTTGTGCTCTGCATGACAACAAGATATAAAGTGAGTTTATCATCTCCAATTGAAAGAATTAGAAAACATATCGTGATCCAATGTGAAGTAAAGGATTGACAAAACCCACCTGGAAACACCCCAGCAAAACCATCTGCTTTCTCAATCAGTTCTTCGACAGGAAGTCCAGCAATAGACTCGTCCTTGTGCTGACCAAGTAAAGAAGAAGACGGATACATATTTACTCCCATTCCAAGCCTACGGCCAGTTTCCTTACCAATTGCAAGTTGATCACCTAGAATTCAGAAAACATAACAAGTAAGACATAAATATAGGATCCCCTCCGTAGTATCATCATTAGTTCTAAGGCTATTCAGGATGCCGAACTTACCAGTAATCATTTTGACATTGACACCAAGGTTTAGAGCTCTGCGGATGGTCTCAGCACTGTCATGTCTGGGAGGATCAAAAAGAGATAAGAGTCCAATAAATTGCCACGGAGCACCAGGGCTATCCTTTGATTTCTCTGGAACTTCCTGAAAAACGTCACGTAAACTTTGAGAAATCAAGAGTCTTCGGAGGATATTTCAACCAGATGGAAAACAAAAATAAGAAACCAGACATCCTTGGAGGAATATAAGACACAAATGGAGGACAAAGAAACTTTAAACTCTACTGATATCGGACCTGTCTGGCAACAGCCAAAGACCGGAGTCCACGCTCGGCAAATTTATCAATAACACTGTGAACTTTCTTCTTCAAGTCCTCTCGGCAGTTGCACAGAGTCAAAATCTGATAGAAGGGAAAAAGAAAGTAAGCGGGTAATTAGTAATTTTCAAACAGTATTTATGTTGTTGAAGCACTGAAGAAAGACAATGCATTTTCAAGCATACCTGTTCGGGTGCTCCCTTGCTTGCTCGATGCCAGTTCCCATCAGAGTCAATGTAAGTCAAAGCAGTCCTTTTATCCACAGGGTTGAAAGGGAGGAAATGAACCTCTCGGATACCAGCTCTTGCCTAATGATCAAGTTCATCATATCAAATGAGAAAATGTCGAATTATTTTGATGTTTCAGCAAATAAGTCATTTTACAGAAGCAAAGACAAAACACATTACCTCCTTTGGATCAGCAAGAGTACCAACAATGGCAGCGTCAATAGCATCCTGATTTTCTACTCTTGAAGCTCTTGCAGCAAGAAGAAGCACATGCTCAGAATCCACACCCTTCTGAAATACCTCAATCAAACTTTTATCAACGGTCAATTTGTTTAGTGTCAAAGTACCAGTCTTGTCACTGCACAAGACATCCATTCCAGCCATTTCCTCAATAGCTGTCATTCTCTTGGTGATAGCTCCCTGTTGCGATAGCCTATGGGATCCAATAGCCATTGTGACAGACAAGACGGTGGGCATAGCAATGGGAATACCACCAATCAAAAGCACAAGGAGATTATCTATTCCCTTTCTGTATGGCCTGTGCTGAATTGGGTACATCACTATTATCTCAGCCGCCATACCAACGGCAATGGAGCATATGCAGAAGTTACCAATTGCAGTGAGCACTTTCTGGAAGTGTCCAACCTGGTTAGTGCTGTCCACAAGATGCGCAGCCTTTCCAAAGAACGTGTGTACACCAGTTGCAATGACTACTGCTTCTAATTCACCTTGTTTGCACGTCGATCCAGAGAAGACTTCATCATATGAATTCTTGGTCACAGGCAGGGACTCTCCTGTGAGGGCAGACTGGTCAATCTTTAAAGGATCACCTTCAAGAAGACGAGCATCAGCTGGGACAATATCTCCCAATTTAATGCTGATAATATCACCAGGTACCAAAATAGCAGCTTCCTGTTCACTCCATCGACCATCTCTGAGAACCTGTTTTCAAACAGAGCATTATAGTTCATCAAAAGAAACCTTTTAATTAAATTAACTTATTATTACCGGTATCATCTGTTTTCCAGAAACTACATACATACAATTCTTAGAATAATATTAAGTTGCAAATCACATCAATTTAATAACATGATACGTCCCTTATATCCTACTCACAATAAGTGCTCATTTTTTATTTTTTTCTTAAGTTCAGTTGTAATACATGCACAAACTGTCCAAACATTATACCTTCGTTTTTGGAGCAAGACCAGCCATAAGGGCTGCAGCAGCATTTCCAGCGTTGTTTTCCTCAATAAAACTGATTGTTGAGTTGATAACAAGCAGACAAATGATACCAACAAAATCCTGCCAATCTGGGGGCTTTCCACCGCCATTCGCCAGCGCAATGGCCATGATAGCTGCAGCCTCCATGACCCAAGAGAGTGGATTCCACATAAAACCAAGGAACTTCAGTAGTTTGCTTTCCTGTATCACCAAGATAATACATTATTCACATTTTGCTTTAAAGTTGTCTAATATATTTGAATAGCAGAGGAAACAGGTTGCGAAAGTTTTCACCTTCTTCTCTTCCAACTTGTTGGGTCCGAAAATTTGAAGCCTGTTGGCCCCTTCTTCGGAACTCAGACCCTCCCTGGTGCATTTCAATTGCTCAAAGACTTCCTCAATTGGGACTTTTTCCTGTTTAAAGGAGGTAAAGGAGTCACTCGAGGATATTTATATGGCTATTAGCTTTGCATGAACTATGAATAGCCTTTCTTGGCCATAACTAGAAGCATTTGATCATGATGATGTAGTAGTCAGAGCTAACATAGATGGTTAAATCACATAAAAAACGCATCAAGAAATCTAGCTATCCACTGAATAAGGTCTAGATTAATGCATGGCAAATTTTATAAAGCTTTTCTCCTTCCAGTTTGCTAAACTAGGACAGTTACATGAGTGAAATTGAAGCTTCGTGCCAAAAAAATCTGGTCAATTTATTTTTTAATAAGATTTGGTAACAATCATATAAAAAAGAGATTAATGAAACTTTCAATCAACATCAGAAATTTTCAACACCAAATATAGTAGACAATCTTAACAAACATTACTGGTTATTTCATGACTTAAAACTAATAAAACAAATCATTTGATAAAAAAATATAATTCACCTTATCAAATTTCAAAATCTAAGCTACACACACATATATATAATATATACATATATAAATATATGTCATGCGCGTGCACTCACCCTAGACCAACTGTCTATTCACATGAAATGGTACAAACAGTCATGTGGGCATAGACAGTTTAAACTTTGACTTTCTAACAACGTCAGTAGGCCCCACCCAAATCCACAAAGAATGGCCTCAGTTACGCAGCCAATCACAGTGCGTTTTATCGGGTGCCCACTTTGAGGTGGACCCCGCCCCTAGAGGGCAAGAAAAATTTTCACGGGGGAATAAAGTCCAAAATACTGGAGGAATAAAAGGGTACATTCTGAAATACACAAGTATATTGAATTTCTGGAAATAAACGTAAATATAGTTCGTATGGTTAGTCAGAAGTCAGGGGGTTGTTACATGAAAAGAAAGTTTTTTTTTTCATTATTTGAGAAAAGAAAAGAAGTTTTGTATTCCCCAAAAAGCGATTTTCAAAACAAGAGGCCCAACGTACCACGGAAAAAGTACCACCTATACAAATTCCCTACAGAAAAACATTATTCACACGCATAAAAGTTGACTATTAATCCCATCATTAATCTTCAATTATTCATAGAATCTTCATTTCTTCTCTTATGAAAATCAAGTTTCAAATTCGTTATTTTTTTATTGATTTAGAAAAAAAAGGATAAAGTATCATCTCATGAGATAACGAAAATATTTTTTTAATTATGTAGAATATGAGCGAGGCAAAAACGGCCCAACTCTAAAAAGTCAAAAATAGTGAATTCTATAAAAGTGGCTGATCCGATTTTGATAATGGGAGAATCCTTGAGAATTACTCAAGTTGTAAAAATGGAATAAAAGATTAGTAGCATCGACACCAAAAATAATATACGTTAGGCCGATAAGGATTGGCCAACAGAAACATGTGAGGGAACGAAGCTTTTGCTGTTTCGTTCTAGCACCCTAAATTATCGGAGTTTTTATTTTGCTAAATGTTCGGAAATTTAAATTGGGATTCTTATCACCGGATTGTGCGGATACACATGATATTATTGACGCATTAAGAACCAAAACTTTGACTGTATACTCACAAGTGCCTGTTTATGTGTGTGTGAGAGAGAAAAAGAAACACTGTCAAAAGTGTAAATGGATGTGTGTGTGTGTGTGTGTGAGAGAGAGAGAGAGAGAGAGACGCAGAGAAGTAAGAGCCGATTTGAATAAAGCCCAAATGCGAGACAGAAAAAGTTGTAGAGCTGAAAGCGATCGGAGGTGAAAATCATGGTACAGCCACCTCCGTGGATTGTCCGTGAGAAAAAGCAGATGATCTTTTCTAGTTTGTAACAAATAGAGATATCATGTGTATGTATATACATTAACAGCAAACACACACACACATATATATATACATATATAAACGTGTGTGTATGCAAGTTGAAGCAAAGCATCTATCTAATTGTCACAGCATACGAGAAACCTTTAAAATACACCTAATATCAATTTCTTCCACTTTCGCAAAAAAACAGATCAAAATTACTCAAAAACCAAAACAGCACTTTATGCAGCAACCAGCAATCCCCCATTATTCCCATATCAAAGAGGCATAAAGCAGGAGAGAAATTCAGAGCAGATCTTATCCGAACGATTCGATTCGATGAAATATAACAAGAAACAACTAAATCCGAGTTGGAGAATTTTATCAAAAATCAAGAAACAAATAAAAAGGAGGACAAGGTTTTATACCAAATCAACAGTCTCATTCTTGATCTCCTCAAGGCTGATGGCTTTATCACCTCCCATGTTTTCGAATAATCTTCCCCGGCTAGATCAAGTGTTGCGAGAGAGCTATGAAGAAGAGAGGGAGAGCGGTGTTTATCAACTGAATGAATGAGAGTTCTCCTTCTCCTTAGAGAAAGAGGAATACGTAAAAGAGAAAACACAACTCCTCTCTTCGAAGGGAGCCTCTCTGCCTCACCCTCCCTTTATACGACTCCAAAAAAT
>JAPKLW010000847.1:255390-292299 GCA_026898455.1 Plectranthus barbatus
CCCCCATATTATGATTATTATGTATTTTCAAGATAATCGAAATATTATCTTTTTTCGAAATTATATCTATTATTATTTTTTTATTATAAATCAAATATCATATCTCATTAGTATTTTTCAAATTAAACTTTATTTACTATTATTTCTTTTGTCTTGAATATTTTAGTATTAATGTATATATATATATATGTACGTATAGGCGCATTAAGAGAGAGGAGCAGCAACCGGTGAGTTGTCGGTTGCAAGATGCGTTGGGGCGCCAACCCTTTCACAGACGCCGTCTAAAATGGTGGGGCCCATGCAGCGAAAAGCAACCCCTTCTACTTCTCAACATAACATGGCGCCCATTATTGTAACTGCCTCTCTCCTCGATATTCACACACATCCAACGAAAATAATCCCATACTAATAAATTACCCATTTTATTTATTAATTTCCCCAAAAAATGTCACCACACTACTTTATCTTTTATTTATTAATTAATTTCGAATTTTAAAATCTTTCTGTACCTTTGGAATCTGGTCAACCTTTATTGCAATATTTACTATTCATCTCCTGCATAAATTAGCCACGGATAATCATTATCTAATTATTTGATAAACATAAATATTATATATACATAATCGCAGCTTTTTTTTCTAAAAAAATATTTTTCACTCTTATGGCAACACATTAAATCTTAGATTATTTACATCTAAAAAAAAATAATCTCAGATTATTAAAATCTAGATTTAAAATTTTAAAAAGATATGATCTCGTATGCAAGTTTGTGATAATATAGATAAATACAAATTAGGAATCGTAGTAAGAAAGAGATAGTGATGGGTAATTTGAAATTTATTTTTCGCAGTAAAAGAAATGTACTTGCTACATTTATTAAAATTATTGGGATGCAAATTGATAGTAATTAATTTAGCAACGGGGTCAACAAGTTGAATAGTATTTTTTATTTACTTAAGATGGCAAGTTGAATGGAGTATGATTTACACGATAGAATAATACAACCAGATCTATATAATAAATACGCAACTGACTATTTTATAATGTTTGATTCATATTTTGGACTATATTTTCAATGAATTAACGGCGTTATTTTTGGCAGATAATAAAAAGGAAAGCAATCTCATCGGTAAATAAAATTTAAGATCATATCGTTTACAATCTTTTTGAATTTCGTGACATGTGATTTTATTCAAAATCAATATATTTGTGCCTTTTTGTTCTTTTAATTTCATTTTCCGGATATATCTCTTTGTATATATATATATTTATTTGTTTTAAATTGAGTTGAATTATTAAATAAGAATTGAAGAAATCGTCTATAAATCTATATCTTAATTAAGGAGTAAATCTCATCAAGATGTTTGTTTTTGTGAGAGGAGACATTTAAATGCATTTTATTCGAAATTCATTTTACATTGCTCACATTCCGTTTGAAATGTGCATTCTGATTCAATTTTACATGCAACGTATTCTTTTGAAATGTGCATTCTAAATAAAAATTAAATGATGTACTTCATGCAGGTAAATGATATATTTTACTATTTTATAAATACATAATTTATTATATATTCTTAAATATATCATTTATATTTCGAGGAGGATGTGCTAAGCATATCACACAAATTTTTACCTAATTAAAAGATGAAAGATGAAGTACTACTATTAAACTGCAATATCCATAATTTTTGTATATTAATATATGATTGAATCATCGCGTGTTTTTTCGTCTAATTTAGTATATAAATCATTGGATACATGAATATCCTCCAGTCTCAAGATAAAAATGACTACTAATAATTTAGTAATTTACTATGAATTTCTAGTGGCCGTTTTTTATACGTACATTTATGTTAAAAATGGGCATGGCATGACTCTACCTATCATCTATGCCATCGATAATAATATAAAACAAATTATGTATTACACTGCAATAGGGAATTATATACGTCAATTGAATATAAAAGCACATTAAAAAATAAAAATAAATCCAAGAAAATAGTGATAAAGAGGTGTCTTTAATTTGTTGTATTATTATTTCTGTTGGTTAAATATTTAATAATATGGCATTTATTCTCAGGACCATCACTCTCAGAATCTATATTTGAGCATGGGTTTCAATGAGACCCAAGGCCGGAACAAACAAAATACATAAGAGGCCAAATTATTTTGTGAATTTATATATGTAATTATATGTATTATTTGATTCAGTCTATATACGTGCTGCCACTACAAAGCAAACTTGAATTCTTCAAAATTAATAAAATGGGGGGAAAAAAAATGAAGAAGAAATTGACATCTTGCCAAATTTGTATAAATGAGATGCCAAAATTTTAGTATTTTTCAATTCAAGTACTAAGTAATTCTGCATTAGTTCAACATTTCAATAGAATTCATAATTTATTCGACAAAAATAAGGCGATTTAATTACTTACAACCTTTAGTTGCAGATTGTCATTAATTTAAGTTCAAATAATAGTGGTGAATTCTCATGTTAAAAAAATAAATAAATAAAAGTTTTGGAATTGATTGTATTTCTCTTTTAAAAAAAAAAGAAAAAAGTAAAAATGAGGGAATTGCCATAAATAAGATTAGCCTTGATGTATATCCGGTCCTAAACAGGTAAACAACTCTGCCATTGACTTTTGCTGCAGAATGAATGCAAATATCACATATAAAATGAAATCATATGTGAATTAATACTAATATACATATAGACGACATTGTATATTAAAATACATACATTCAATCAATACACCCTCAAAATGAAAGATGAATCATGTAAGTAATCGTACATTAAACCTACTCCATTTGGGCCCCACCAAATAAAGAATCAAGAGTGCAAGCTAAGTACATGGGTTGTCTCTTTGCTAATCTTAGAGGAGGCCTATCATTTATGTATTTAACAATAATGTCTCTCTTCATATTTTATAGGTAAAAAAAAAATTTAGAGACGGAGCTTTCTTTATTCCATTAAAAGGAGAAGTATTAAGAGAAAAATGGGATGAGAAGAGAGAGAGAGAGAGAGAGAGAGAGAGAGAGTTGAATAATTATAATCATGGGAGTATTTTAAAGAAGATGATTCTTCTTCCACTGTCATGAAAATACAAATATGAATGAATGGTGGCCCTTAACTCATATATGGACCATTAAACCATGTAGAATTCTATTCGTCCCCACACTTGTATTAAAAGCTGCCTAAATAAAGTTTTTTCATTTTTATAATAATGTCTCTTCTAACCTCCGCTAAACTTGTTCAATGCTCTCTTCATAAAAGCATTACACTTTTACCATGGACCACTATTATTACTTGATTTTTAATTTTTTTTTATTATTGTTATTATTATTTTGGGTGGAAAAAGACTTGGTGTTGTGGTGGGACAAAAATATTCAGTCAAATATTTAATACGTTCTTACATGAATAGCCTGATTTTCTTAATAGTTGGTGTCTATCTCAATCTCTTCATATAAATAGATTTTCACAAATGAAAAACATATCAACAGCATACCTACCAGCAAAGTTGAAAAAACATTAGTTTCAACGTATACAAGCATATTTACAATCAATCTAGTTATTTTTTCCCCCAAAATGTACGAGGAGAGTGAGATTAGGGAAAAAAAACAATAATAAATAATTTCAAAACTTTTTATTTAATAGAACAAATGATACTTTTAGCCAGTGATCAATGGTATTTCTGGATACGATCGAGTTGAGTTAACTATGAGATGCATGCAGAATAAAATTTGTGAAACAATTTGATTCTATGTTGGATTTCTCAATTAAATTTTTTTTTTTTTTTTGGGGGGTAGTAATTGAAAGAGATTTTTGTTTTTTTATTTGAAATTTGAGTAGTGAAGTTCAAAGACTTCAAAGATAATTTAATTACAAATTTGAGAATCTTAAAAGTTAAATTTTCAATTGGGGACTAGTAATATTTTAAAATTATTAATCCAAGATCTGAATTAAGAGTTTTATGGAACTTTCAAATTAGGAATTAAGAATTACTCCCTCCGTTCCAATTATATAGTCCGGATTACTATTTTAGGGTGTTTCAATTATATAGTCCAGTTTCTATATTTGGTATTGTTTCTATATGGTCATTTACCATTACATCCCTGAATAATCTTAAAAAATGAGAATATTAAATGTAATATTATGAAAATGAGAGGTTAATTAATGCTTTAAATAAGAGTAATGTTGGAAGTTTATTTAAATATTAAATAATTTTTGACAAATGTGCAAGATCAAAGTGGACTATATAATCGGAACGGAGGGAGTAATTTTTTTGAGTCGATAATTAATTTATTTTCTTCAGATTTTGTATCATTAATACTCCTTTGAAAATCTATAAGTGGAATATCCATCGGTAAAGAAATCTTGGAGAGAGATTTAAAGGAAAACTATTGAAGCCATTAATTCCGGTGGGTGTTAGCGGTACAAGATAGGTATTACATTTAATGTGTGTTTCTAAATTGGGATTAGCTTGAATTTACCCAAATTCATTTCAACCAAATTGCCATTTTCTATGGGGAAGGTCTTGGGTTAGGCAGACCTAAACGATTTAGGTGGGTTTTATCCATTAACACAAGCCCAAACTCATATAATATACCTTAATTGAAATTAATAAACCTTATTTGGTATGGGTCAACCCATTTGGGTAGAATAAAACCCGCCTAAACCGTTTAGGTCTGCCTAACGCAAGTTTTTGCCTTTTCTATGACATTTATTTTTCTTTTCCTCTTTTTTTAATATTATAAAACGTTAAGAACAGAATAATAATTCCACAAAGTCAACTAACATTAATCAGCACACATGTTTCAACTAACAAATGGTATGACTACAGCATACGATTAAAATTGTTGCAGGGATGAGGTGGGTATGTTTTTTTAAAGGCCAAACTTAATTATCTATTATGTTTTATTTTCAATCATCACGTCTCTAATAATAGTGCTCAGGGACTATATATTAGTTAATTTAATTTTCTATATTATTGCAAGTAGTGAACTGTATGATTCAATATACATATCTGAAAGCATGTAATGGTCTTTTCTTCTTCTTCTTCATCTTTCTTTCTTTCTTTTTTTGTTTGAGATAAACTCTTCTCTATTTTTATTCATCTTGCAATAAAAAACACTAGGATAGGTTGATGTCGTATTATGAACTTTTTTGACAGCCTTTTAGTGTCTGGTTTTTGTGTTAAGCATATCAAATTGCATAATTACACTTGTGCATCACATTCAAACAGTCATAGATAAAATTTATAAAAATCAAATAATAATAATTTCATTCGTGAATGGTCATTTTTAAATGAAATTATAATTTCTTTTTAAAACTAGACATTCGTAATCTGCAATTGCTCTCATTTTATACTACATGTGATGGTGAAGGTTGTGGGGTCGGTGGAACCCACAACGAAATTTTATTTATTTATTTGTTTTACTTTTATAATTCCATTTACTTAAAATAAATAGTTAATGTAAATAGTTAAAATTTCCACATTATTTTATTTTTTAAATATATTTTGCTGCTCCATTATACTACTATTTTAATTTTGTTATGGGCTTTTTTTATTTATGAAGTTTTGAAATAGATAAGAAAAATGGGAATAATATGTGATTCGTTAGCATTAAAAATAGGAGTTAGTATGCAAAATATTCAATTTCAAGTAAATAAAAAGATGGTTGAATCAAAATAATTCTATAAGTTCGATTCTTTTTTCCAAGGGATACTAACATGTTCTATCAATACACTAAAAAGGTTTAAGATATATCCGATGTAGAAGTAGGCCAATATTTCTGTTGGCAGTGAAAACTAAAGTAATTTTGTCACAATTCAAAATTTAGCATCCCGAATATTACAATTAACAGTATCCAAATTAGTAATAAATAACACGAGTGAACAGTGGCAGATTCAGAATTTTTTTTTGAGGGGCGCTGGGATTTTTTTTTTCGCCTTCACCTTAACTTCAATCATTTTATATAATTTTTTCCTTATTTTCATCCATTTTTCTTCTATATTAGGGGGCTATACTGCAAAAAACCGAATCATGATACTACAAAAACGAAAAAAATTCGGGTTAGGGGGACTCCAGCCCCCTAGCCCCTACATAGATCCGCCCCTGCGAGTGAGCCCACAATCTTAGAACTAGGTGAGCAAAAATCGAACCGGCACTAAAAAAACGATCAAAATGATGAAATTGGGCGATTCAGTTAGGTTGTGAAAATTTGGTTAATTTATCAATTGGTGAATAACATAATCAAATTAAATTCAGACGGTCGTCAATTTTAAATATCGGAACTTAAATATCGGTCCACCGATCGAATTAATTTGGATAATGTTTGATGGGTTTGACATGTAATTTGTTTGAGATTGTGATGCGTTATTTACATGGAATTAGGATGCCGAATTTCCAAATTTATGATAGTTTGTTTGTGTTAAAAAGCTTAAGAAAAAAAAAAAAAAAAACAGGTTCTTATCGATTCCAACCGAGACTGATCATATCAAACTCAATTGGTGAGTTCGATTGAAAGGATCATCCGTCATTTTTTCAGTTGGTTAAGATTGATGGGTCGGTTATTTCGATTAAGAATATTTCAGGCAGTTATATATCAATGATGAGGACTGCCTTGAAATTATAACTATGGTATTTGCTGCAGACCATTATCATACATTTCAATAAATGTTTGTTTGATAAAAAAAACGAAGATTAATTGTAACTTATAATTTACGGTAGTATTGCAATATGTGTCTATATTTGGGCACACTACTTCCGATATGTGTGGCTTGTTTCCTGATGATTGTGTAGTCATTGCTCATTTGCTTGTGATACCCTTCAAAATGCACCCCAATCAATCGGAGACACGTATATGTTTTCACTTTTCATAAACACATTATAAATTATATATAAAGGTTAAAGGTTATATTCAATGCTAAAAATAAAAATCTGTATTAAAAATAACATTTTATTTCAGTTATTAGCAAAAAAGTATTAGAATATAAAAAAAATTAACCTTTGACAATTAATTATGGTATGGTAAATAGGGGTGAGCAAAATTGATTCGCGAATCATGAATCGAATCATATCGAAGGATTTTGGGCAGGTCGGGTCAGTTTGGATTGAGGTTCGGTATTGGTTCGATTTCAAAATCCGCAAACCGAACCTATGTTTGGTTCGGGTTGGTTTGAGGTGCTTAGTGTTCAGTTCAATCCGAACCACCCAAAACCTATATATATATATATATATATATATAGGATTGAGAATATAGTAGATGATTGACAACACAAATTATATTTTTTCAAAATCACATATTAGGAATAATAAGTTATTATTTTATATTAATTTTTTTTTAAAAAAAATAGGTTTGGTTCAAACTAAATCAAAACTAAAAATAAAAGTTTGGTTTAGTTTCAGTTTGGGTTAGATTTTTCAAAAAATCCGGGTTAATCATTTGGACGGGTTGGGTTCAATTTCCTAAATCGTCCGTTGCACAACCCTCATAGTAATTAAAGAACGTTAATTTATTTCAACTTAACACTAAATGAGCTTTGACACAAATTCCACTCCATATATTATATAGGGATAAGGGTCATTTTGACCCTTCGACTATTGTGACTGGAACACATTAGCCCCTCCTTGACTATTTGGTTCAATTTAACCCTTCAACTTTCAAAATCAGCTCAATTCAGCCCCTCAATTTTTAAAATTACTATTATACCCTAACTTAAAAAGGTAATACAAATATTTTATGGTTGTAGGTTTATTTTTATTATCTTCTTATTTTGGGTATTAAGTAAATTATTTTTCATCTGTTTTATAATTTGTATAAATATAAATATTTTATATAATAAGATTTTCATAGAGTTTTCTTTTTCCTTTTAATTAGAAACACTAATATCTTAATTATTTTTTTCCTCTTATTATCAACCAAAAAATAAAGTTAATAACATTATAATTATCTTATATAGTAATATTTATTAATATTTGTATTCTAAAACTTATATCTTAATATTTATATTTTAAAACTTTATATCTTATATCGTGAGCTTAATTATTTTTATTTATTAATCTTTTCTTAATTTTTAGTATTATTATTTTAATTTCTGTCAACAACATTTTTTTTTGTATTATATCATAATTATAAATATACATATTTTATAATATATTATAGTAAGAAATTAATATTATTTTTTATGAATATTGTCGTAATTAATATTGTAATTTCATTTGTATGTAATATTTGTACTTATTAATTTATTTTTTATGATTGACTATTAGAAAATTAAAATAACTATAAGATATTATATTGTTCTAATAAATAAAAAAGGACGAGAAGATTTTATTATATTAAATTTACCTTTATTCTTTATTATATATATTTTTTTTATTTACACACAAAATAAGTGTAAACCATTAATTTTTGTAGAAGGTCGAAGAAGATTGGAAAGGATAAATATTCTTTTTTTCTATTGTTAAATGTAATAAATTATTATTAATTATAAACTATTTGTTTATAAGAAGGGTATAAGTGTAATTTCAAAAATTGAGAGGCTAAATTGAATCAATTTTAATAGTTGAAGGGTCTAAATGAACCAAATAGTCAATGAGGGGCTAATGTGTTCCTGTCACAATAGTCAGAGGGTCTAAATGACCCTTATCCCTATTATATATAGAATATGCATATAATAATCTTGATCCATGTTACTTGAAATGAAATGCAATAGAAATTATTGAGTCAAATATGATCACCTTTTATTATTTAAAAGATTTTCAGTATGCTTACGCTCATGTAGTCACATGGCAAGGATACATGATAGGAAGATTTTTAAAAAATAAATGTTGAAAATAATTGAGCCTCCTCAAAAATATTTTCACAATATTTCAATGAAATAAACATATATCCACCTTCATCCATGCCAGTTTTATTCCTTTTAAAATGATAATTATTTAGAAATTAAAGTAATTATATTACTGCGCTTGGCCTAATAATTAGTTTCGATAAAAAAAATTATGGATGATTAAAAGATCATGAATTCAGATTTACTAAAGTATTTAGAAAACCTCAAACACACAATGAACACCTGATTAATACTGACCAAACAGTTCATCCAGATTCCATATCAGTTCCACTTACAAGCATATAATATTAATTATAATGATGTATAGTTTAATCATATAATTGAAATTAGTCTTTGTCTAGTACTAGCGCTAGCTCATCAATCACGGCTTCTTATATTAAACAAACTCCCTAAGTCTACTCCATTTACACATTATTTCACACATTAAAAAACAAAATATCTTAATCTAGAAAGGCTGGACTATCACGATGATTGTGGACTGGAATATGATTCTTCACTTCTCACTATGATCCATCTCAAATCCTCTCATCGAAAATATTAATATGTAGAATTTTCATTGATATATCTTCATAATTATTTTTAATTTGTTTGGAATCTATAAATGTGCATATTTTGAGGAAATGCGCATTTATTGTTTTTATTCTTGAATATATCTGTTGAGAGAAGTGGAAAAGAAAAAGTTTTCGAATTCTTCTTAAACAATACATTATATATGGATGGAGATGTGTGATTTTGAAAAGAAAATCAAATTATATTGAGTAATAAAACGAAATATGTAGATGTTATAATTAATTAACATGAGAGAGAGAGGTGAAAATAATTGCTAATATAGAATACTAAAAACTACGTGCCGGTGCCATTAAATCGCATAAATTTCAGCTACTACTATTAATTTATTTTTGATTCTTTTTATTACAAGAAAGGTTGGTTTACCTGTACGATGTGAAAGGCTAGAATGTTTTAACTTTCGCAGACACACAATTATAAATGTTTTTGTCTACGGTCTAACCCAGAAAAGGAGTTTATCACCCAAGGTTTTGGAGTATATATGATTACACTCGAATAAACATAAAAAAAACAAAAAACAAAAAAAACACACACACACACACACTTGAAAATAAACAAATAAAGAAGCAAATTAATCAATAATTATGTGGAAAGTTAGGAGAAACAAAACTAAAAGATGAATTGATTGTGTCTAATCGATGATGACAGTGGCAACTTTTGTGAGTATGTGTTTGAATAGTTTGATTTTAAATCACAATATTGGCTCTTCCACCGATTGACAAGATCAGTGGCGGATCTATAAATATTTATTGGTTGCTTTATTTAATTTTTACATAACAAAAAATTTACATAATTAAGTAAAAATATTAAATTGTGTAATGAAAAATTTGTACTCTAAAATTAATCTTAGCATCAACTATAAATTTAGGAATTTAACATTAAATGAAAAGAAATTTCGTCCCATCCCAATTCTCAACCCCTTTACACCATCTCATTCTTCATTCTCACCCATTCTTTTTAATAATTCGCCAATAAAGTAATTATCTCATAAAAATACTATATCATCCTATTAATTAAATTGAAAAGCTTTCGGTTGAAAGGGGTTGACCGCTGACGTCCACCTGACCACTTAATAGATCCGCCATTGGAAGAGATGTTCATATGTACATAAAAACCATCTAATGTAGATAGTATGTATATAAATGTTTGTAGGAAGAAACTATACAAGACACACAATATGTGAGATTATATACATATAGATGTGGTAATAAAAATGGGGAAATAGGATGGGAGATGATTATTTATGCATGGTGGGAGACAAACACATAAGACTAAAATCTGCACACAAGGGATGGGAGTGTAGTGCAATCTTATGATGCTCTTTTGTGCTGTTTTAGGACAATATGCCTTCCACTTTCACTTTATTCAACACTCTTTAGGATGGGGGAAAAGGTGAGAGGCTCACAATCAAATTCCACCCAATGGTCCCATTCTATGCTACTTTTTTTTTTATTATTATTATTTCAATATTCTACTCCATCTATCTAAATATATTTGCCCACTAATTCAAGTGCATGCAGCTTGTGGGTTGTGACATGGAAAATGACTTTTAGGTTCATTATTGCCACTTATTCCATTGCATTTCGTCTAGTCTTGCCCTCAATTGTCTTCCCCTCATCATGCAATCCCTTGAATTCTAACCCCTTCATTTGGATAAAGACAAGTTGACAAATTATAAGAAAATTGTGTTTTTTCTTCTTTCATTAGAAATCAATTTGTATATTTGATGCCTCCAAAGCTTCCATTGATGTAAACTTTGTCTACACATCATTTCAACATGATATTAGAAGACTCAACCGGTTCTTCTAAAGTACTCCCTCTGTCCTGAAATAAATATCTTGTTTTTCTTTTTCATCTGTCCCAAACAATTGTCTTATATATTTCCTAAAATAGAAAATTAATATACACTCGCTAATAAAATATTAATTTTCCCTATCAATACTCGCATGGGTATTTATGTCATTTAGAAATAGAACAATTATTTAGGGACGGAAGGAGCATCATTTAGGGGTCTAAATTCTTATGAAATTCATACGTATAAGAAAGAAGCCTCTCTAATGAAGATTTTCTTTTTTTTATTATTTATTTATTTCTAACATGTTTCGATTGTTAATACAATGAATGTTGACATAACACGTCAAGGGCAATATTATCAAGTAGTGAAGGCTTTTCAAGACATCCCCCATTGATTAATGGTTTGCCAAACGTGATCGGTTTTGGACATCAAGAATCTTTACAAGTAGTACCTAATAAAAACCCAACTTGGCCCATTTATAATTAATAAATATATCACATAAACACTTTATTCATTTGTCACTTTTTGGGTCGATGAAAATGAACATGTACTATGATGTAATTGATGTGATGAGCTTCGTAAAAAATAATATTCCCAACTTTTGACAACCTTTTAATTCGTCCCTTCGTTCATCGGTCAGTTGGGATTAACATTGATGATGCTTGTTTTGATTATTTGAATTTCTTTGCACTTCTCTTTTCCCATGATGTTCTAATGTATATACTATATTTTTTCAAGATCTCTTATAAAGTTTTATGGCAATCCTTGCCAAAATATAGGCACAAACAATTAGATAATAAAATTGAGAAGCTGGCGTTCTTGATCTTGGAACGCAGTAGTGGTTAAGACGCTTTCTCTATAATTTGATCATGGATGAAGGAACATCTCCTATTATGGAGGCGTTTTAATTATTTGTATCAAAAAGTAATGTGACATGGATTCCATTTTAAATGCCCAATTAAGAAAGAGTTTATTGATGTTTGCTCTTGTCTAAAAGAGTTGTGGATTTCATTCCATATGCGAAAAGTTAGGGGAAAATTAGGTTGATTTTGAGGTCATCAAAATCATTGAGCATCACGAAAAGGTAGATATGCTCAAATATCATCTTCGAGTAATGCAAAAGATCTTGTTATTTCTTGCTATTAAAATAAGTCCCACGTTGCATTAAGATGAGCAATAATTATAATTATAAAGTTAGTATTTTGTAAGACCTTATTTCGAGAAATATATGAGATTTTTATATAATGATATATTTTAACGTAACATTAGCAAATGATGAATTCAATTATAAATTATTTATTATTCTGAAATATATTATTTATTAAACAATATATTTTATACATATCTGGTAACAATACACTTTATATAATCTTTTGTTGGATCTAAAACTCCACATATTGGGCCATGTTAGTTTTGGGTCGTTGATTGGTTAGAGATGGATTCGGCCCAATACCTACTTTGCGGGTTGAACCCATTTTATCAAAATTTTCAGTTTTTGGCTATATTTAATGTGACTTTCCTCCATGAAAAACTAGTGGGTGATATTCAAATTTATCTTTATATTTTTAGTATAAATCTTAATTAAAAGACTTGGTATTCAAATATATAATCTCCCGTAAAATTTAGAATCATTTTCTTTTCAAAATAAATATATGTACACGTAAACAAGTCTTCAACATTTTTATTTCTTCTTCTATTGTGAGCGTAACAATTTATTTCTTTTGTCTACTGTGCTCGCAACAATTTGGTGGCCATATGCTTTACGAAATTTGATTCCATTGCTTTTTTTTTTTTTTTTTGTTGATTTAATCAAGTTTTTTTGAGATGACATGTAATGATCAAACTCTCTCCAATAACCATTTTTATAATTGGCCGCCAAGAAAGAGCAAAAAGATAGAGATGCCAAGAAGCATTTCTTAAGGAGATCTTGCGTCTTCCACCACTCTAAGACTGCGGTTGGTGGTGCCGCTCTCCAATTATGTGGCGGTTGGAGGAGATGGTTGTTGTTACGGCATTGTGAGGATTCTTGGAGATTGACTCGACTTCAGTTATATTCTCTTGGACAAATGAAATGAGTTTTTTCTTGATTTTCTTTCACTTGTTGTGATGATCATCGCAGCACGGTTGTTCGATGCATCCGAGAATGGCTTCAGATAAAGTGAAAGTTTGTAACCAGAAGAGTTCGTAACAAAAAATGAATGATTTTTATTTTGATTTTACTTACTCCACGGCTATGTTCTAATTGTACTTTTTATTTTTAATTTAAATTTTAAAATGAGGTTATAATGATAAAATTGAAATACCATATTTTAGTAGTGTAGGGAAAAAAATTGAATCATCGGAAACTCATTCAAAATTCTTATTAGTTGTCCCTGTTCTGGATATAATGATAAGAGCTTTAGTGTTTTTTCTGTGGTAAAAAAAATCATAAATTTTAGATTTTGTAAAAATATTTGATTGTGAATTTAAATAAATATATTTATATTAAAAAATTATCGATTATCTCAACTCAAGTTATAGTGCAATGGTGAGATACTTAAAAGAATATCTCAATATGTAAATTGATTGTGTTGTCTTTTAAGAGGGGTATCGAAATTAGAGATGGTTCAGTACGGTATACCGGACTTTTTCTTTCATACCTTATACCTTATCGAGATTTACAATATGAAAAAAACTTATACCATTATTTGTAACGTCCCGACCCCAAGGCCCGAACGAGCTCACCTGAGGTTGGCCACATTACTCACCAATGGTCTGGAACGACTTCCAGACTGACGGCTGACCCTACAGACCAACACAAGTCCTTTCCAGCGTGATTTGTCCTCTCTCACACGCACCTTGAGAAACTTCCCAGGGGGTCACCCATCTTAGTTCTACCCAGGTCAATCACGCTTAACATTAGAGTTTTCCTAGAATGAGTGTCAGAAAAGATGATGCACCATGTTTGTATGAGCAGCACAATCAAATCATCTAAGCACTTTCATTCTTGCATAGTCAGAATCCCTCTTATTACGGTGTGGCTCCATTCATTGTCCGTACTTCTCATGCACCAGCGATCACTCCTTACTCCGGCATCGGGTCGTTACATTACTGTACCGAAGTTTTCGTTACACCTTAGTTCGGTATATCAAATTTTCAGTATGAGATAATTTATATACCATTACTTCAATATATCGAATATTTTGGAATGATTTCAATATAATTTTGGTATGACATAAATTATATATAATTTATCTTATAATTTTTTAGGTATACAGTTAACATACTGAAAACTATTGATATAATTTAATCTTTACGATTTTTTCTATTGATATTTATTGAAGAAATATATTTATATCAATAATATTGTTAGATGAAAATAGAAGATTTATTATTTTTTTTCTTAATCTATATGATTTTATTTTTAATTTTTTGTTTGCAAATATAAATAAAAATATTATTATATTTTCGATACGGTGTGTGCGGTATACCTTCAACGTTAGGATGTACATATCGTTACCGTACCGAAATTTTTTGATACGGTATGATATCTTACCAAAAATTACGGTATACCAAATATTCGGTAATTTCAATATTTTTTGATACAATATGTCTGATATTTGGGAAATTTGATATTTTTTCCATCCCTAATCGAAATCAATTCTCTGTTTTTATTCAGAAAAATCAATTTATATGCAATTATTTTCAGATATAATATATTTATAAAAAAAATAATTGAAAGGAGATTAATTTTGCCGGTTGCTTCACAACACACACACACACACACAGAGAAAGATAGGATGGGGTGTAGGAACCACTAGTGAACACTCGCTTCATAGAATCAATCTGCTTTAGCTTTCTTTATCTCTTTGGATCAAAACTTCAAACACCTTCTGCGCCATCCTATTCCTTCTCATGTGAACCCCAACTCTTGCCATGGAAGGATCCCTTTTCCCCAACAGACCTGCATTCCCTATTCAATCCACGAAACCCACCTCCCACCAGCGCCTCAAATTCAACACCTCCAGTCTCCCTCTCCCGCCTTTATTGCCTTCGCAGCAGCAACAATCATCCACTTCGCCCCACTCTTTTCCGCTTGATTCTCTGCTACAGCACCTCCTCCACGTTTCTTCTCCTGTCAAATCATCTATAGCGTCTTCCCACGTCGTACCTTCCCGTAATCAAGATTCTTTGTCGACCCATTTCAGGAAAGATGATGGCGGCAGTTCGATTGCGTTTCCGGTGATTGGTGAGAGCTCTGTCAACGACGCTGAGTCCCTCGACTTTCTTCCGTTGAAGTGTAAGTTGATTCTTAACTCAATTCTGGAGCTTCCCGTTTCCGGGTTGCGTTCTTTTTTTGATTCTGTGAAGTTCGAGTTGCTTCAAGAAGTTGATTTGATTAGTCTATTGAAGGGTTTGGATGTTTCCGGCAATGGCGAGAGGGCCATTTTGTTGTTTGAATGGCTTGTTCTCAATTTGGATGTGTTTAATAGTGACAGATTGGATAATCAGATTATTGAATTAATGGTCAAGATTCTTGGAAGAGAGTCTCAGCATTCGGTTACTTCGAAATTGTTTGATGTGATTCCTGTTGAGGATTTCACGCTTGATGTTAGAGCTTGGACTACTATTCTACATGCTTATTCTCGCAGTGGGAAGTATGAAAAGGCAATAGCTTTGTTCGATTTCATGAAGCTGAGAGAACTGAACCCTACTTTGGTTACTTACAATGTGATGCTGGATGTTTATGGCAAAAAGGGTCGATCTTGGGATAAAATCTTAGACCTTTTGGATGAAATGAGGAGCTTGGGGCTTGAATTTGATGAATTCACTTGTAGCACTGTGTTATCTGCATGTGGGAGAGAAGGATTGTTGGAAGAAGCAAAGAGTTTCTTTGATGGACTGAAGTCGAATGGTTACGTGCCAGGAACAGTCACGTATAATTCTTTGCTTCAAGTTTATGGGAAGGCTGGGATCTACAACGAGGCTTTGAGTGTTCTGAGGGAGATGGAGGAAAACAATTGCCCTCCTGATTCAGTGACTTACAATGAACTTGTGGCTGCCTATGTGAGGGCAGGCTTCCACGAGGAAGGAGCTGCATTGATCGGAACCATGACAAGCAAGGGCATAATGCCGAATGCTGTCACTTACACCACTGTCATTGATGCATATGGCAAAGCTGGGAAGGAGGACAAAGCTTTGAGTTTGTTCAAAGAGATGAAGGAATTAGGCTGTGTCCCCAATGTGTGTACCTATAATTCCATTATCGGGATGCTTGGAAAGAAGTCGCGTATTGAAGAGATGATGGGAGTGATATGTGATATGAAATCCAGTGGGTGTACGCCAAACCGTGTCACATGGAACACCATGCTTGCCATGTGTGGTAACAAAGGGATGCACAAGTATGTGAATCGGGTTTTCCAAGAGATGAAGAATTGTGGTTTTGAGCCAGACAGAGATACTTTCAACACTCTGATAAGTGCATATGGTAGGTGCGGGTCTGAAATCAACGCTGGAAAGATGCACGACGAGATGGTTAAAGCAGGATACTCGCCATGTATCACAACCTACAATGCACTTCTTAATGCCTTGGCTCGGAAAGGGGACTGGAGAGCGGCAGAATCCATTGTCTCAGACATGAAGAGAAAAGGGTTCAGGCCGAACGAGACGACGTATTCACTGATGCTGCATAGCTACTCAAAAGGAGGAAACATAAGGGGCATCGAGAGGATAGCTAAAGATATTTATGATGGTCACATATTCCCGAGTTGGATGCTCTTAAGAACTCTGATTCTGGCAAATTTTAAGTGCAAATCCCTCACGGGAATGGAGAGAGCATTCCAAGAATTCTTGAAGAATGGTTACAGACCTGATCTGGTGGTGTTCAACTCCATGCTTTCCATTTTCTCTAGGAACAAGATGTACGACCGTGCTCATGAAATGCTGCATTTTATTCGAGAAACCGGGCTGCAGCCAGATCTTGTTACCTACAATAGCTTGATGGACATGTACGCCAGGTCAGGAGACTGTTGGAAAGCAGAGGAAGTCCTCAACGGATTGCTGCAAGGCGAAGGGAAACCGGATCTCGTGTCGTATAACACAGTCATCAAGGGTTTCTGCAGGCAAGGCCTCATGGAGGAGGCCATGAGGACTTACTCTGAGATGACGACTAGGGGAATAAGACCCTGCATAGTCACCTACAACACATTCATTGCGGGCTTCTCGGCACGGGGCCTTTTCGACCAAGTTGATGAAGTCATTAGCTATATGATTCAGAATAACTGCAGACCCAATGAGCTTACATATAACACTATCATAGATGGGTATTGTAAGGCAAAGAGATACAAAGATGCTACAGATTTTGTGGGCACGATCAGAGAGAAGGACGCCTCATACACCGAGCAAGCTTTGCAGAGGCTTTTATCTCGAGTCAGGGAAAATATGGAATCATGAGGCAAACAAATAATTGGAGTTTTTCTCCTGGAGCAGAATGAAGATAGAATTTCAGACAGCAGAAACACACACTTGCTTCAGTTACTTTGAAGTTTTGGCTCCGAGTGTCTTGTCTTGGTAGCGTACTGTTTTTTTAAGCTGCTCACTACCCTTGTAATGTGCCGCATTATTATTCTAGTATGTATATTCCTTTGTTGTTTCACATCTTCTTACTATGAAATACAGATACTATATTCATGTTCTGTAATTACATAAAACATCTGCTTATTGCAATTTTTTAAGGAAAACAGCCAATAAAGTCCGAAATGATCAATGCAAGATGCAGATTATAAAATTGTAGATCTACCCTTATTTGCCCTTGTGTTTCTCAAGTCTTTGGCCAAGTTTACATTATTCAAAGAGAAGAGAAAAAGTTATGATGAAATTAGTTATAAATCAAATGCTTAATTACTTAGCTCAAGTGGTCATTCACAAGTAGAGAAAAAAAAAAAGGAAGAAATTTTGTGTCGAATTTTGTTTTATAAAATATGATCGTTTTAATAATAAAGATTTTCTGATGGAGACAAAGATCCACGCGAACATGGGAGAATGTGCATTCGCATATAAATTATCCAAAAAGCCCTTCTCTTTTAAATAATTTTTTTCATGGCAATACAAAAATCTTCATACTTATCATCTACCATTGAAACCAATCTAATCTTGTAGATCTCACATTTATTAAAATATACCTATATACTCGCCCCCAAATTTACTCACAGATAGTGAAAGCCACTAAATATGATTATATATCATTAAACACGTAATCTTAATTCATAATTACATATTGCCCAATATGAATTCAAATAAATCGAGGTATATTGAAAGCTTGCAAATTCGTAAGCATACAGTAGTAAAGCTAACACACACCGCCACTCACACTATTTATCACAACTCCACTCTGCACACTTCACTTCACACACACCAAAAAAAAAGCAGAAAACCTTCTTACAATCTACGCGAGTTGCGCTTTGTCTGAAAAAGCCCATAGAAAAAGACGGCGGAAGAATTCAGCTTTGCGTTGCTCTTAGTTTTCATTATAATTTCCCTCCCAATTAATAATTATATTGAATAAATTTGCCAATGAAGAGTGAATCAGGTACTCCTCCGCCGAGGATCGGGAAGATCGGGCCGTACACGGTGTTCATGACGCCTCCTGCGACGCTGAATGGCCGGCCCAAGCCGGAATCTACAACCCCGGTTCAGTTTCAAGAACATACACCGGTCAAGGCTCCTGCGCCGCCGCCGGTTATGGCCCCACCTGCGCAATTCTATAAAGAAAAGCCTTCTTCTTTTGCTTTCTTCTGGGACGCCGTTGCCAAGGTTCAAAATGGTATCTTTTTCTAAACTCCCTCTGTTGGTATCTGTCTTACTTCTGAAATTACTGACAATTTTGTATCGGGTAATATTTGGATGATAAATGTGGATTGATAGTTGTTAATTTCAGGGAAAGATTTGGGCTTTAAGTTTATTTAATTTGATTAAAATTCTTTTTGGCAGCGCATTCGAGTTTGGACGAGCATGTGGCGCACTGGTTTGGCCTGAATCAGTCAAAATATCAGTGGGCATTGGATGATTACCATGAAAGCAATTCAAAGGTACCTTTGTGTGTGACTGAGAGAGGGAAAGAGGATTTGATAGATATTACTAATTTACTATATTTGGTTATGTTGCCCCCAATGAGTTTTGCATCTAGTTGTTGGGCATTTAGTTGCTTTCTTAGTTGCTAGGTGTCTCCCAGCAACAACTTTTCATTTTATCTACTATTAGGTTGTCGATGAAGTTTTATTTGAACATAGAACAGTGATGATATGTTGTGAAGGGTGAAAGTTTTATTCTTGTGGAAGGATGAGGCTTGGTTGGTTGAGCAAAAGGTATTCACACACACATGAGTGAATTATTACGTAGAAAAATGGAAATGCGAACTTCTGCTCTTACGGTTTGAGAAAGAATGAAATTTGTTCAGTTTTCACTGTTCATTTTGTGTAAGTCAATACCTGAGAAAACAAACAAGATCAAGTTTAATTTAGAGCAGCTTATTTGCATAATGGATGAAAAGCATTCTTTGCAAGCTAAGATAAGACCATGGCAGATGAAGAGGGTCTAATTGTAGGTCATAATTCATATGTCTATTCCTCATTCTTATTATTAATAATTGACTCATTGTGAAGGGATAAAAAGTTAGTAGTTTTTCACTAGGGAGGCAACATGATGTGCAGATTTTTGCAAGCCTCAGTGATAGCTTTTGCAGACTGTTTTTTTTTTTTTTTGGTTTGTGAAATTTAACATTTACCTCCCAATTTCCCCTTATTCCATTGGACTTTGCCTGCTGAAATTCGTTTCTTGGTATGAATGTTTCCCCCTTTTAAATTCCTTTCTTTTGTTTTGTTTTTGCTTGGCTTTTCTTTTATTTTTTCTGGGTTTTGGGGAGGATGCATTAGTCTCTTACCCACTTTTCCCTGGATATATATACCTAAACGGATAGGCCAGTTCCCTTGAATCTCATTTGGTACAAGAATCTTGATGAAAATAAGAAACAGAGATGGGAAGAATTTCCACTCTGCTCCAGTATATTTACCCTTTCTTGCCGCCTCATTACCTTCCCTACCATATTGCTATAACCAAAACTGCACATGACCTTGTTTCCCTTGTTTTCTTCTTTTCCCCTCAGCCGTCCTCTCTATTGTGTCTGCTCTCTCAATTATGTTTCTAATCTAATGGAGCCACGGTGCCTTGAACATCATGAATACGTGCTTTTCATTCGTAATATTTTTTCTGTCCTATAGTTAGATAATTGGAAGCCATTTTCTTTATCAGCTGATTCAAATATAATTTTTAGGCCAACTAGTTGTCATTGGGCCACCCATATATTGTGCTAAAATAAGGAGAAAGTATTGTTCTTGGCATGGTTTAATGATATGATCTCCATCCAATTCAAACATCAACCCTTTTAGTTCTGTTTTTTGTTGTTTTTAACTCTTTGCCCCTTTATAAACATGTTCTTTCTCTCCTGTCAAATTCAGAATCAGAATGAGGCGAAACCGCAGGTTAAACCGAGCAAAATACAGAATGTGTGAAGGGGCAGGTAAGATTTCCATTACTTCTGTTTTCTTGAAATTTAAGGCTTACTCTCTTATTCATGAGATTTCTTTTCCAGTGAAGGACAACTGCATGAGCTCTTCACCGGTATTTCATTGCATATTTGGGAATTGGGATATCAAATAACAGTTTAGTAAACAGTTTTTTGTGAGGAAATTCTTCTCATGTGTACTACAACTACTACTATTACTACTACTACTAGTCTACATTTGAGCTGTTTCGGTGGTATTGTAGCTAACCGGTGTTTGAGATAGGTCAATGTTGTAGTCTGCAGCTGTAGCAAACTCTGTAGAGTTGCAGCTTGCTTCCATCTTGTTTGTATCTAGATATTATGTTGTAAAACTAATAATATTTCGCATTTTGTATTTTTAGATGATGCATTGGCATTGCTTTTCAGTTATTTTTATTTTGTGAGTTTGTTTGTATACAAGATTAAATCTAACATTGTATACAAACATAAGCATACGATTTCATAGAAAATTTGAAAAATATAAGTGTGTTCATCAGTAGCAATGATTAGCTTAGAAGATAATATTCATCTACATAATTACACTTTAACTTTCGAATTTTAAACATAAATTGTTTGTTGATAGATGATGATGATGGTGATGGTGACAAACATAATCATCAATAGACCCCGCTGACCCTCTCTTTCCAAATTAATCAACCAAAGTTTGATTTTGATTATTTATTTTCCAGAAGCTCAAGAACCAAACAAAGTAGCAGTCTTTTAACAGTTGTGGACATCTCAGTTCCACATAAAATAAAGACTAAGATGAGCAGAGCAGTCTTAAACCAACAAAGTGTGAACTGTAATAAAACATGGAGATGTTAACACTGCAACAGTCAAGAAGATCCATCTTAATGCGCTTGTCTATGGAGGAAAAAAATTAGTATATGAATGTTAACAGCCATGATTTACACAAACACAAACACGAACACAATGAACAAATACAGAAGAGGAGGAGTTCAGTAAAAAAAAAAAGAAAAAGAAACCATCTGTACATTGTTTGGAGTCACCAAACAAAACTAGACAGCAGGTATGTTGGCAAATGAGAAACCTTTGTACCCCTTGTATGCATAGTATGCGATCCGCGTGTAATAGAATCCGGGTAGGAAAAGAATCCCACCTAGTATGGCGAAAAACGTCCCTGAAATACAGCAGTGGACATAAACCAAATTAATAATGATGGCAAGGGCAGATATACAAATGGAATTAGTATACACATATTATATATGCTGCTGCACAAATCTATTCTTTATTTTTCTGACTTTAACATACATAGTAAGTTTGCTCACAGTCCCTCAAGCCTCCTTAAACCAATGTGTCAAAAAAATAATAGCAGAAGACAGAGAACTAAAAAGCAGGTCCACCCTCATTGAATGTTATTTCTCTATTCATTTTGTTTTTTGGAGAGACATCTTTATTCACTGATTATGGAGATAGAAAAAGTTTAGCGAACTATTTGTTATATGTCAATCTTACTATCAAGTATCCCACAGAGAGTTTCTAATCTTAAGATGGATGGTTCAATGAAAAACATATGGATTTCTCACCATTTATGTTTCAACGTGTTCCAAAACGAACCCCATACGGTAGATCTAAAAGCGAATGTATTACTAATTTACTAGATTTTATCGTTACACATCCATAAGCCTTTGCCCACAAGATCACAATATCACTCATTCACTCTGAACTTGTAGAATTACAATACCTCTTATTTTGACCACCTTAAATTTATAGCCCTTCCAGATCTCCAAAATTCAGTGATCAACTACTGCATATAAACTTCAACAACACACAGGAGGCTAACAAACGAGCTCATCATCAGTAATTAGGGGAAAACTTGAAAAGTTCTCAACGTTACATTCTCTTAACTCACAAACATTATCTTCTCTTTCCTAACATCAATCTAAATAATTGAACAATCTTTTTTTTATAGATGAAATGGGTTGGGGGGTTACATTATGATCATATGCCCTTCATCATTAAACTTAAACAGCAACATGAACTAATCCACTACACCAGCTGGGGAAATTAAGATTATGCAAAAGCTAGAACTTCGATTGGAAGTAAGTTCATAAGTTCATCTATACAAATAGTAAGAATCTATCAACCCCAAACTTTATAATAACCTAACAATAAAACTGATTTAACATCCTGAATCCAATAATGAACAGGCAAACCGTAAGAACTCGCCAACGCCATAAATCCCTAAAACGCCTCAAATAAACCTTTCAAATGAAACACAACCACAAAAAATATCGAACACTGAATAAAAATTAAACAAAATCAAAGGCAGTGAGCAAACAATAAGCAAACTTTACACAGCGGAGGGCGAAATTCTAAGGGGTTGGAGGGGGCAAGATTACCGTGAGCGCGGTCGCCGCCGACTTTATTGACAGCCATGAAGGCGCCGAGGACAATCCCTAGGACGCCGAAGACGAGGAGGGCGATGGCCAGGGCGATCTCCTTGATGGGAGGCCTATTGTTGACGCTGTAAGAGGTTTCCATCATGATATCCTCGTCGGAAATCGAGAACGCGTGGTCCACATACGCCATTCTAAGCTTCTACAGAATTCCCGCTCCTTCAATATTGTTTCTCAGGGGCTGCAAAGTGGATTGGAGGGGAGGGGGTGATCGAGATGAAAAAGGGGTTTTAGGGGGATGGGGGGTGGAGATGCTAAGCTTGATTGAGGAACAGGGAGCTGTGAAAATGGCGACTTTTCACGCAGTGATTACTCAATAGAGGAATTAACAGTGGGTGAAGAATAACAATACCGTCGATGTTACGCCGCAGCAAGCAACAAAATAAAAATTTTTTGGACTCTGATTTTAACGTAATTCTTGATGGACTTTTTCAATTTTAGAAATAAAAATCAAGTTTTTGTTTTATTTATTTATTTATTTTGATCAGAAATCTAGAAGCAAATTGAAATTCAAATAAGTAACACGTAAGAATAAATATATTCTACACGCGTCAAATATATCCAACGTAGTTTCTTTTCTTTCAAGTCGACATTTAAAGAATATATAATTAGTTTTAATAATTGAGATTTTTCTTTTAATAAATATTCTATGCGGCCTATTGGTAATCTAATCAATATATTGTTCTCAATTAAGGGTGAAAATAGGCCGGACTAAGTTAGATTTTGCTCCGATAAGTTTGGACATATAAAAAATTTATTAAATTTGGGTCTGATCTATTTATTATTATTGACTTTTATAAAGGTCTTAGTCTGACCTTTTAGTGATATAGGTCGTGCTTCTAGCCTACTTTAGGCCTATTTAATAATTTTTTTAAAAATATTTTATTTTTAAATTAGAAATACATTATTTATTTTATCTAAAACTTGAAATTAGTTCTTGAATCTAATCTGAACTTTAGAATATAAATTACTAGTATAAATATTCAAGTTGTATTAAATTATGAATTTAATTTGTTATATACAATAATAAATATATCTAATAATTATATAATATATTATTTAAATAGGCCGGATTGGAAGTCCGAATCTAAGCCTGTTTAATTTTATAAGCCATTAAAGAAGCTCAAATCTGATATTTTTATGAGATAGGCCGAACCTATGTAGACTTTAAGTAGGTTGGGCTATATGACCCTGTCGGATAGCCTCACCTATTCTCAACAAAGTTCTCGCACAAGTATGGTGCATGCTTTTGGTATTATCGCTATGGATGTCAATCGGGTTGATCCGTCGGGTTTCGGGCTAACCCTATCGGGTTGCGGGTTATTCAGTTCGGGTTGAATTGGGCTGAATTTTTATCGGGCTAAAAATTCTTGAACCTAACCCTAACCCACCGGTTTTCGGGCTAACCCGTCGGGTTGACAAGATTTACGAGTATATTTTTGTAAAGATTTTCTTAAAATATTTTAACAACCCCTTAAACAAAATTAAAATTAAAATGATGAACCAACATAAATAAAAGACATCAGACAACAATATCTTCGCAAAAAATAGTGATAAGTAGATAAAATGTTGGTCAATCATAGTTTAAAAAAATATCAATCCTTATATACCAACTAATTTAAGTAATAGAAGTACATTCTTCAACATATTATATGATAAAATATGGATTATAAAGTTAGATGTAGCTTTTACTTGGGTGAACATAACAACGAGAGGCTAAAGGTGGTTAAAAGGAAGAAATGAATAGGTACGTTAATTAGGAAAGTGACGAGTGGAAGACAATGAAAGAGGAAGAAATGGAGGATTTTTCAATTTGAGGGTAATGGACTACGTCATTGTGAGAGATAGATGAAATTTTGTGTGACGGAAAATTAACTCTAGAGAATTAGTTTTTTGTGTATAGTAGGATATAAATAATATTAGAAATAATGAATAATAAAATATTATATATATATATATATATTATTATATATTGTCGGACCTACGGGCCGACCCGTAACCCACCGGGCTCAACCCGTTCGGGCTGCCAACCCGTTCGGTTAAAAATAATTTTGGGTTGAAATTTTTTTTCCCTAACCCGCATTTTAGCCCACCAATTTCGGGCTGACCCATTAATTTTGGGCTTTATTGACATCCCTAATTATCGCCCATAAATAAATGCAATGGTATCTTGAAAATTGTGTTCATATACTGGCTAATCAAAAGCAACAGACTTTAAAGAATGATCGGCCACAGTCAAAACCCTCTCTTCAGAAAATGGGATACCAAAGAACTCTCTTCTACCTACACATTACAATTTACAAGTATGTCATCATTTCATTTCTAGCAAATACATGTCTGAATCTGAAATAATAATGTCAACCCATTTTTGATATTGTGTGTATGTGGGGTGGGGTTGGGTTGGGCTGAGTGAAAGTGACTGGTATGAGAAAAAGGGTTAGACAGACAACTGTTTGCATGCATGAGATGGGAAAGGTATATTTGCTGCAATATCCCAACTTATACTTAATGAAAACTTGCCTTATTTTCTCTAAAGTTTTAGTTGGCTACAAAAAAAATACTCTGCATTGAATTCTTTCTGCTGCTTCTTCTTCTGCTGCATTGCAATTCAATGCCATTTCCTAAATCCCTTCACACCTAATTAATAACGAATTCAAAAACTTATAACTCCAAAAAAAAAGAAAAATTTTCAAATTTTTTTAGTCATTTTTGTGGCACCCCTTGGAGAATATTAATATGATGTAATGGCAAATGCTCAACTTAACTTAATTAAATAATACTTGGGGAACTCTTGATCGATGGATACACATGCATATACATATTACAAATTTAAACACACATCCTATCCTAGTCCTAGCTAGCTCTTCTGCTAATTATCTGTGGGTGGTTATATATATGATGGCATCAAACTGAAGTGAATGATCATATGTAGGACCAGGAAACATAAACTCTCCAGTCATATAATCCCCTAGAAAACATAGCTTCTCGAATATCCCAATCAGGAAAGATTACAAGAGCTAAAAAACTGGAAAAACAAAGAAAAACAAAACCACAAAATTAACTCATGAAGAATCAGGCTAGCTACAACACTCTTCCGTGACCATATAACTCTTCTAGCTAGAGGGTTAGTTATGCAAGGGGTTAGCTCCCGTGGGAACGAGGCGCTTGTCGTCTTCGATGTTTCTGGATGAGTACCTAGAGAAATGCAGCCTAGTTGTGCTCCCCTCTCTCGAAGATTCCGGATCAATCATTGTATCATGATCAGTAGGAGGGAGGTTGAAGTCTCTAGTAGTGGTGGTGGTGGTGAGCATGTGATGGTGGATAAGTAGAAGAAGCAGCAGCAGCAGGAGAAAAACCCTCATATTCAGAAAAAAGAAATACTGCACAAGATGATACGTAGAGATCAGCAACATCAACATATATCTGTATCAAATATGGATGATAATATATATATGACATGATCTGAAAAGCAACCAAGTATATAGGTAACAAGTGCTTGCTGCAGGTTTGAAGGCCATGCATTTATTGTATACACAGTGGAGTTCTCTGTTGCATCAACATCTACAACATCATGTCACCAAACTCCATTAATTGCTCTTCAATGTGACTGAAAACACAAAATCCAGCTATCTGGAACCTGCTTTCTTGATCACCATTATCATATACACTTCTGTTTTCATTTCATCCCTCTTTATACATTAATTTAATGGCTGCTAATCAATTATTTTGCCACCGAACTTATCTCAAGATTCTAATCTAATGACCCTTTTGTTTTTTCTCAGAAAAATTGACATTTTTAAAAGGAATTAAACTTACAAGTCGTCCAACTTGCTGATCACATCTTAAATAGATTAATTCTGATAATATATATTAATTGCGAAATCTATGATCTCATCCGGGTCGGCAACACAATATTACGCATACTTTTTTGTTTTTAAAAATGTGGATACATAATTAATGTGTAAAATAACGACAAATTTATTTATTTATTTATTAAAAGAGAGCACAAAGTTAAATGAACTGATTAAATTATCTATCCCTCGATGACTCCCAACTCTTTCTGTCGGCAAATCCAAAGTTAATGATTTTCTAATTTCTGGTAAAGATACTTTACATAGAGTATAGTTTGATTGATGAATTAATTAGATTTATGCTCATTATATATTGAAAATATAAATGAAATAGAATAGGTGAAATCAAACTATTACTATAGTCAAAATTTCCGCGATGAGGTAGACGCGATCAGACAATTTTTAAACAATTGATTTACTTATAAAAGATGTTGGTGAAATTTTAATTTTATATATAATCGTCAACTACATAGACAAGCACAAGCTCATACATAGATCATTTTTTAAGAAAGGAAATTTGATATAAATTTGAATACATCTTTGATATCATGAAATGAATTTTTTTTACTACATACATAAAATCATGATGTTATTTATGGATTATTTAGTAGTGTAAATAAATAAAAAGTATTAATCATTTAGAGATAAAAAATAAAAATCTTGGCGGTGTTGAATATATATCAATATTCAAGTAATTCGAATTGTCAAAAAAAAAAAAATTTCGAAAAATCAAATGATTAATTTTCTTCGGGAAGGTCTTGGGTTAGGCAGACCTAAACGATTTAGACGGGTTTTATCCATTAACCCAAGCCCAAACTCATATAATATACCCTAATTGGGATTAATAAATTCTATTTGGGATGAGTCAACCTATTTGAGTAGGATAAAACCCGCCTAAATCGTTTAGGCCTGCCTAAAGCTTTGACATTGTCTTATAATTAAATCCGTTGAATACAAGTCCTCGATGCCATTTTTCACAAAAAAATGGTATGTTACGTTCCAAAACGGGCCCTATTCTATATACTTTCTCAATCTCAATTTCAATCTCCCCGCAAAATAATCTCTCTCTCTCTCTCTCTCTAAATCTGCAGGTTACAAATATTTTTTTGTTCTTTTTTCTGTTGGTGATCAGGGTTCTCTGATAAACATCTCAGAAATGCATAATTTTTTTGCTTCTCATAGAGTGATAGTCTCCACTAACACAGGACACTGTCATACACTACCACTCCCTTTCTGAGGAAATGCATAACTATTAGTGGCTGCATCCGCATCCGCAAAGTGAAAAGATGTTCGGTTTTTTGCTCGGGAAAGATGTCAAGAAAATTCTCAAGCGCAAGGATAGTGACGCTAGTGAAAGAGGTCTCTGTGTGTGTGTGTTGTGGTGCAATTCGATATTTGAATTAATTGGAAATGCGGTTTCTGTGTTAGGAGCATGCAAGTTTTATTTGAGATGGCTTGAACCTTGAAATGTATAGTTTTTGGTAGTTTGTGCACATCCGGGTTTCTGCTTGCCAAGATTGGATTTTTGTTGATTCAGAGAGGCCAGCATTTGATGAATACTATTGTCTCAGTTGAAGGAACATTGGATTTCCCGGAATTCTTAGCACATATGTTTACCATCTACTAATTTTATGCATATTTAATTTATTACATTGAATATCCCATCGTAAATGCAGTTAGTGTTGAGTTAATTTTAAGGAGCTGAAGTCAAGCCAGAAGATTTTAGTCTGAACATTGGTTTACAGTTTGTGTTGGGGTTGGGAAATTCTAAACCACACACCACACCATCTACCACCTCATGCACAATCTTTTGGAGAAGCAGTAGCATCAATAATTTGGAAATTATGTGAAGTTTATATTTACATTTTGATTTAATTTTGCTTATTCTCTAGGCAATGATTTGAAATGTCTGAATGTTAATGCTTTAAAGGATCTTAAATTGTACTTATGTCAACTTTGATTTGAGCTTGAAGTAGGAACTTCGATTGCTGTTTGACTTGGTGTTTTGTTGTAATATACATACATCTCCAATTTTAGCTTGAAGAATCATAAAAAAATGTTGCTTTGTGTAGCTTATGTGTACTCACTATTTAGAGCCGGATTCTCAACCAAATTAGAGTCTTCCTGGTAAAAGCTTAAAAACAAAATTAAATAGAATCTAAATGAGGGATAGCTAGGATAGTTCATCCATATATGAATGTTTTATGTGTTTCATTAAGGCTTGACTTCCTAGCTAGCAGTTTTAAAAATCTTGAGTTGAACATGTACTCATGCTTTGACCTGCACTCTACACGCACGTACTCCAGTTTTCAATCTACAATCCACTCTAAAAAGCCTTTTCTATTGCAACCAACCATTTGCCCGAATTGAAAATTTTTATAACTTGGAATCTCAAGAGATGTTAAGAATCTTATGTTCACTCATAATTGTATTGAGAAGCTTTCACCTTTGTATTTTTAGTTACATTTATTTAGATTTTGAATCCATCATTTTATTCCTCATACTAGTCTGCTTGTTTCTTACTGCCATACATGTTTCTTATTGAATTTATAGGCCCTTACCATGCTGTAAGCCTTTCATTTCCCGTCTTCTTTTAGGTAGAGCCCTTGAGGGATTCCGGGCATCTGTGTTTAGTAAATTGCGGTCAGTCAACGGGTCCAAGCGTCAGCAGCAATCTCTCTGGGTGCCATCTGTTGCCCTTACATTTAATTTTTTGGTTTCTGTCAGTATTATTTTGATGAACAAACTGGTATGAAACATGCCTCTCTTGCTCCTCCCTTTGCTATGTTAAGTCATTGATTAACTAAACTTGATCTTGTTTGTTTTCTCAGGTATTAATCAACACTGGATTTAACTATCCTATTTTCTTGACTTTTATTCACTATGTATGTAGTTGGTTGATAATGGCACTTCTAAAAACCCTATCAATTCTCTCTCTATCTCCTCCCCCAAAGTCAACAAAATATTCTTCTTTACTGTCTCTTGGTATAGTTATGTCTCTCTCCACTGGTCTCGCAAATGTTAGCTTGAAATACAACAGGTGTGATTTTAGTCGAATGTATTATATTTGCTTGTCCATATCACAGTTACAGTTGGTTTTAAAGTACTACAGTTCTACAGTGTTGGATTTTATCAGATGGCTAAGATTGCAGTGACCCCAGCTATTGTTTTGGCCGAGTTCATTTTGTTCGGGAAAAGAATTTCGAGGCAAAAGGTAACAATTTATCAGCCATTACAAGTTTACTGTGGTTGCAGAAACTAGGTTATACTGTAACATTCATTTAGCTGCTGGTGACTGGCTTCTTTTACTAGTCAGTTAAAGTAATATCTATTTTCTGGATTCATCAGTACTTTTTTTTGTTGTTGTTGTGGGTAGTAGTATTACATGCATGTGTGAATCCATGCTTTAATGAATATGATTTAGCTGCAGATATGGTTGTGATGAGACCTAGCCTGCAGCATGATATATCTATCAGTCTAGACTTGATTGTTTTCATTTTAGCTCTTAATATACCCCCTGTAACTTTGAGTTTGTCGTTGCAAAGATCTCAGAACTGCAACCATGTTTTTATGTTATCTATCTGGTCCCAAACTGCGACATATAGATAAAATTTTGTCTCAACAATGGAAATAAAAAACAGGCATTCCTATGGTTGCAGTATAATGTAATAATATCTTCTTAATCTGTGAAGTCTTCTTGTTAATTGGGCATTCTTACATGAAACAGTTTCCTTTTTATTCTCATGGGTACTCACAATGCTGTTTCTAGGTGCTTGCGCTTACAGTAGTATCACTTGGTGTTGCTGTTGCAACGGTAACAGATCTTGAGTTTCACTTTTTCGGTGCTTGCATAGCTGTAGCATGGATTGTACCGAGTGCAGTTAACAAAATATTGTGGTCTAATCTTCAACAACAAGACAATTGGAGCGCCCTGGCGTACGTTATGTGTTTGTAGATCTTTTAATTAAATAATAGGTTGGATTGTTCTGTTATTCATTACCGTGCATTTTCTTTATGCATGACAGACTAATGTGGAAAACGACACCGATTACTTTGTTCTTCCTGGTGATGTTCTGGACCCTCCAGGTGTGCTGTCTTTCAATTGGAACCGCTATAACTGTGCAACTATTGGTGGCTCTGCCGTTCTTGGATTTTTGCTTCAGTGGTCCGGTGCTCTAGCTCTTGGGTAAGTATCTTACTTGTTGGGTGTCAACTTGAAATCTCTTTCAACACAATTACATTCTATTGTAAAAATGGGCCTAGGTGGCTCCTACCCAATTCGGAAACATAAAATCAGCTCCATTAGGCATTTTCGAGCTTGCCTATTCGGCCAGGGCCCCGGTTATAATGTTTATTTTTTAGAATAATTACAATTTATATAATTTAATGAATTCATATTTATAGATTTAAAATATCAAAAATAAAAAATAAGTTGACTGATTAGTTAAATGCCTAGGCACTTGGCCCTACTTGAATGCCCGAGTATCGCCTAGTAAGTTTGACAACCACGTGTATAAATGTCTAAACAATGCTTTTACATGCATCCAGTTTTGTTTCTTTTAAAGTACATTTGCGTATGTCTAGGCAAGCTTATATAATTTGGGAAGATTGAAATTTTCAAACTAGCAGCCTTCAGAGCGCTTGTCCTCGAGGCATACTTGTGATATTTATGAAACTTTTCTTGTAAATCCAGTGAACTCAACCATCATGTGAAGCTAGTAACAGTTGCTGGATATTGCAAAAAAACACAATAGTAGCCTCTGTTGAATGAGGAGGCTAGGTGTTTGGTTAATATTTACTTCGTCATGCATGATCTATTCTGAAAAGTCAAGACAAACCATGTTATAACAGGGCAACCTCTGCAACCACCCACGTTGTGCTCGGACAGTTCAAGACTTGTGTCATTCTTCTGGGAGGCTTGGTTCTATTTGGTTCAAATCCAGGATTGACAAGCATTTGTGGAGCTGCCATGGCTCTCGTTGGCATGTCCTTGTACACATATCTCAACCTGAAGTCCGTGCAGCAATCTGCGCTGCCACTGTCAAGATCGAAGCTAAGCAGAGAAAACAGTGACATCCATCCGGAGGTGGTGGAGGATATGCAGCTGCTGGAACAGAGACCATAACTACATCACTCTAGTCCCCGGACTTGCCATTTTTTTTCATGCCTGATATGGTTGGCTTGGAGGTACACCTACCCTACCTTTCATGGAACTCATAAATTTTTCTGTATCAAATCTGTAAGTTGGTTAAGCTCATCTGTGTATATTGCCTGCAGTTTTGAGGCCCTTTTTTAAAAACCTTACTTCCCACCTTTTTCTTTCTTTATTTTTTTGTTTCCAATTCATTTATTTATTATTAGTGTATGACAAAAAAAAATTCTGGATCTTTTTGTATTTTAGGGCTCAGATAGGTCAAATTAAGATCAAGTCTTTTTGTAATTTAGAACTCGAATTTATAATCTCGTGATCATAAGTAAAATATTTTCAGTAATATACTCTGAGCAGAGGACTTCTGTGAGACTCATTGTTAATGAGTACTGATATGTAAGTTGCACTCTAAAAACATACACATAATAATGTTTTAGGGATAATAGGGGAATATATCCCTATCTTTTGCAAATTAGGGAAATATATTTCAGGGTTTTAAAGTTAGGGAATTATATTCCCAACTTTACTTTTGTTAGGGAATTATATCCTTCTTTGCTGACCCATCATGTAAGTGCCACGTGGCATTGTCTCACTGCCACATGGCACCACATCAGCGCCATGTGGCAATGATGTGTCATTTAAAAAATATTTTATTATTATTTTATTTTAATTATTAATGTATTATTATTTTTTTATCTTAATCTTTTTAATAATATTTATTTTATTTTCTTCATGTACAATTAAGGAATATTATTTTTTCAAAACAATATTATTAAATAACAAAATTAAATATATTTGAAAAATAAGTTAATATTTATTTTTTTATTAAGATATTATTAAAAAATAAATATATATGTTTCTAATAATATTTTTATTTTTCAACTAATTCTTTTATTTTTAATAATATTTTAATGAAGAAAATAAGAAATATATATTAAAAACAATTTAAATAAAAAAACAAAAATATTATTGAAAAGATGAAAATAAAAAAAATACATTAATAATTAAATTAAAAAATTAAAAAATATTTTAAAATAAAAATGACATGTCATTTCCACATGGCACTATGTTGCGCCATGTGCCAATGAGTTAATGTTAAATCAGCGCCATAACGGATGAGTCAGCGAATAAGGATATAATTCCCTAACAGAAATAAAGTTGAGGATATAATTCCCTAATTTTAAAACCCTGGGATATATTTCCCTAATTTGTGAAAGATGAGGATATATTTCCCTATTATCCCTAATATTTTATTTTATTTTATTGGATGAATCTTTATCATATCATGCTCGTTTGATATATAAATAATGCATATTTCATTATAGCAATATGTATTAATATGATTATATTTTTGAACCACATAATTGTGTTAAGTATTCTGTCTTTTTATATACAATGTGTTGGGGCTGGGTCCCCGAGGCCCAAGCCCACTAAGCTCAACGACCCAATTAATCGTCAGCCCAAAGTTACAGGCCCACCTGAAGTGAAGGAAGTACACAAAAGCGCCTAAGACATGGGGTCAACGTCGACCCCAACTTGTCCTCTATATCGACCATGAAGAGCTCATCATCAAGGAGACGAGCTCATCACCGAGGAGAGAAGCTCATCACCGAGAAGAGAAGCTCAGCACCGAGGAGACAAGCTCACCACCGAGGAGAGGAAGCAATCCCTGCAGGATTTTCGGCGACCACGTGCTCCCCAACGACCAGAGCATCATTTCAAGAGTCCCGAATCATCTAAGTCTAGAGGTCGGAACCGAGCTCCTCGATATCGAGCACGATGAAAGGTCGGTGGCGAGGAAGCATACAAGTCCAGCCCAGAAGACTGGCTCACCAAAACCAATGAGATACTGAAATCTGCCTAAGTCAAGGCCTCGCCATTGAGGACCGAAGCGCCTCTCCATCGAGGACCGAAGCACCTCTCCATCGAGGACCGAAGCGCCTCGCCATCGAGGAGCCGAGGGTCGATATAGAGACGGTCCAGGAAGAGGAACCCTAGCTTGCTGGCGGCGCCCGAACGTTGGAGCCCTAACCTCCCCCGAAAAAACCGCAACCGCCCCGATATTTGCGGCGAGCCATTGCGGCTCTACGCTGAGGATTAGCTACTACCTGCCTGCCCCTATCCTCTCTATAAATAGGGGTAGGGGGCTCATTTTTGTATGGACTCTCTCATAGCAAAATCAAGCTGTAACGCTGTCAAATTCTCGTCTCATTTACACGCCAATAAACTAAATTTATTTCGTTCATCGTCGTCCATTCTTGCCATTTATTTGTCGTTATTTTTTATTGCTTATCGTTATTATTTGCGATTTTCTAACAAAGTTCTAAGGGCTCCATTTTCTCGTGAAATCGAACCTCAACACAATGTATAAATAATCTATATAATATATTAAAGGAGTTCCACCTTTTCCCTCCAAATTTATTGAAAAGCGTGAACATATTAAAAAATTATTAAATAAATTAATATTGTTTCTACAATTATGGTTAAAATATATTAATATATATAATTTAGTTTTACAAAATTATTAAAAACATTGCATAAATGCAACTATTTAGCAAATTAACTTTAGAGTTTTTAAATTGCAAAATTATTTGAAACAAACGACAAAATAAACATATTTGCAATGTAATTTGAATATTAAAATTCTCATTTTATTATTTTAATTTCTAAATTCATATTATTTTTAGGAATCAACGCATTTAATTAATAATATTTATTTTATTTACAAGAACCTAACATTTATAATTATATAAATGTTAGACATTGAGTCGATAAAATGAACTAACTTAGAAATTAAATTATAATTTTTGGTGTAATATATTAAATTAAAATTATAGACAAATATTGTGAGTTAAATTATAATTTTGTAAGCACTATGTTATGTTTGTAAAGTTGATAATGTTATGAGTATAAATTTAAATACTTTTATTTTGAGTACAACTCCTAATGAATAACATGTGTGATGATAATTTATTAGACAAGTTTAGTACATATTTTTTATAGATTTTTATACAATATGTAATTAGTATTATTTTGAGCGAACTAAAATAATATATTCACTGAAACATAAGTTATTAATCAATAAAGTATATAATATTATTATTATAATATTTTAAATTAGATTATTTGTATATTATTATGAAGAACATATGTTTGCGCAACGCGCACTGGTATAAATCTAGTAGGAGTCTATATAATATACTAGAAGAGTTCCGGTCAATTCCCTCCAAAATTCTAAAAGACCGTGCACATTAAAAAACTCTAATAAAAGCCTAAATGTATTTTTCCTTTACAATTTTTGTATTTGCATATAATTTATTTATTCTAATATATTAATATTTTTCAATCATAAAATAAGTCTTTATTTAATATTTTATAACAATAATATATAATTATAAATATATTTAATATTATAATAATATAACATTTTAAAATAAGAATAATAATATTATAATAGTTTTGGTTAATATGATCATTATTAAAAATAGTGGATATTTAAAATAATAATAGAATAAATAAAAAATAATTATAAAATAACATAAGATAAAAAAATAAGAAATAAATAATTTGTTATTGAGATTTGCGAATGATAAATGTGAATGAAATCCACTACTTTGGAGGGTTTGTAATTTCATAATATCTGAGTATCATTCTCATTCATACATTTTCATTTCTTTCAACCGAACGGTGTATTTCGAAATTTCCAACATCCACCAACCTAATGAATCATTATTATATTGTTAAAACTCTACATATAAAATATGTCCGTGCAACGCACGGGTGTATTTCTAGTATTATATTAAAGGAGTTCCAGAAAATTCCCTCCAAAATTTTTGAAAAGTGTGCACAAATAAAATATTAAATAAACAAATGATATTTTTACAATTATTACTTTATGGTTGGAACATGTCCATTTATATAATATATTAAAAATGTGCATGTCGAAATAAAATGTTCTTTTTTGAAAAAATATTAGAAATTATTTTTATTAAAAAATTAATTTAATATAATAATATTCAGAAATAATTTAATTTTAAAATTGTTAAAATTTTGCATCAATTGAATCATTTAGCAAATAAACTTTAGAATTTCTAAATTGCAAAAGTTATTTGAAATGAAAATGAAAATCAAAACAACATGTTTGCAATATAGTTTGAATATAATAATTCTCATTTTATTATTTTAATTCTGGATTAATATTATTTTTACAACTATAACCTAATAACTATAATTTTATAAATGTTAGAAATTAAGATGGTAAAATGAACAACTTAGAAATTACATCATAATTTTCGGTGTAAGATATTAAATTATAAATATAGATAAATATTTTGAGTTAAATTATAATTTCTGAGCACTATGTTATTTTTGTAAAATTGGTAAATGTTAGTAGTGTAAATGCAAATACTTTTATCTTGGATATAACTTTGAATAAATATTATATGTGATGAAAGTTTATTAAAGAAGTTTATTATTTTTCATGTATTTTTATATAATATCAATTTAATATTATTTTAATCAAACTACTATAATACTTTCTATTTGGTCATTTATATACAATAGAAATATAAATTATTATTCAATAAAATAAATAATATCGTGATATTTTTGAATAAAATACTTGTATATTATTTCAAATAATATTTGTTCGCGCAACGCGTGAACATATTAAAATATATATATATATATATAT
>JAPKLW010000847.1:297883-329381 GCA_026898455.1 Plectranthus barbatus
ACGCCGACGTCGACCTCTTCACCACAACGTGGAGCTTGCCGTCGTCGCCGATCTCGGCATCCGCCTGGAGCGGCTCCCTGCCGTTGAGAGAGAGGACGTCGGAGTCGACCTTGAAGGAGGTGATGGAGCCGGCGGTTTCCGGGAACTGGTCGGTGATGAGCATCTTGGCGCCACGGTATTCGAACATGAAGAGCATGAGGGTGTACCAAATGACGCTCTGCATCACCACAACCTGCACCATGAGGTTGCCGGAGAACTCGCCGTACATGGCGGTGAGGAGAGGGATGCCCATGACGAGGGTGTTGGGGAGAGTGGAGAGAGAGAAGAGAGTGATCATCCACTCCAAGCTCCCATTCTTGCTGAAGGCTTGCCACACGAAGAGGGCGGCAAGAATGACCACCTTCTGCAGAGAATCCGCCAAGATGAAGTGGTAGTTCATGGCGTAGATGTTGTTGGTGGAGATGAAGTGGAAGCCGAGCAAAGGGACGGCGAAGACCGCCACGAAACGGTTGATGCCGGAGCATTGGTCGGGGGTGAAGATCTTCCACCACCGGACGGAGCCGTAGGCGAGAAACATGGCGACGTAGAGAGGGATGATAGCTGCAAGAACATCGTAGATATCTTTTCCAGTGATCATGGCTTGATCTGTGATTGGAGAAGCAAACAAAAACTTAAATTAAAAGGGATGGCAGATTTGAAGGAAAATATATAAGAGTGTGATCAGAGAGGTTGACGAAACTCAAAGACAACCACACCTCCTAATCACATGGCAGTAATTAAAACGAATATCTTTCAAACTTTGCTGCTACCAATGAAATCCCATTTCTTATTTCACCCTGCATTTTCATATGATTCCACCAGGGCAATTCCGTCTATTCCCATCATCAATCCATCTACAATATTATATTTCATGAATTGACTGGTAAAAAGTTGCAATGTTTTTATTTTTAATTATAATTACACAACATTTATTGCTCTTAAAAATATATACTACCCCCTCCGTGGATAAAGATCCTCTACTGTGGTATTAAAACACAGCATGGTGCTGTGCACACTCAAAATGAGGACACGTCACCATTTTTAGTTTTTTCTTTCTTTTTCCTTTACTTTTTATCTATGTATTTTTATCGATATTTAAAACATTATAAAAGATAATTGTTGGATAATTATCACTAACTAAAATAATTAAATAGGAATATCTAAGTTATTTCTCAATAAAAATATGAATTAAAAATGAATACTTATAAAATATAATTATGAAATAACTGTTTTAGTTAATAGAATTTTTTATTTCATAAAGACGAAAGAGAACAGTTTCATAATTTTATTCTGTTTTAAATTAATAAATTTAACCAGGACTATTTATTTCATAATGATGAAAAATAACAAAATAATAAAATAGAATGAGTAAATCCAAAAACACTGATCTTCACAACTATTTTTTTTCATTTTTTCATTTCTTTTAATAATTTAATTGTATTTTTTATAAACTTGTGTTCAACAGTTTTATTATAGCTGCCATTTGATTTATGAAAATTTTAATTTTTAATATTTCTAGCTTAAAAATGATAATTATTTATTAGTATTTATATTTACTTAACTAAAACAGTTATATCATCATTATATTTTTAAAGTATTTTTTTCAATTCATCATTTTTAATGAGAAATAACTTATATATTCCTATTTAATTATTATAGTTAGTGATAATTATCCAATAATTAACTTTTATAATGTTTTAAACATAGATAAAATTCATTAAAAAAAACACATAGATAAAAAAGGAAAAAAAAACTGAAAATGGTGATGTGTCATCATTTGAAGGGTGCACAGCATCATGCTGTGTTTTATTACCACAGTAGAGGATCTTTATCCCCCCTCCGTCCCACCTCAATTGTCCCACTTTCCTTTTTTGTCCGTCCCACCTCAATTGTCTCGTTACTTAAAAAGGCAACTTTTTCACACTCAACAATAAAATATTAATTCCACTCAACTTACTTTACACTCACACTCCTTGGTTATTGTGCCCGGTCAACCCGGGACAATTCAGCCGGGACGGAAGGAGTATATAGTTTTGGAAATGAATGGCGCAGTGCATAAGCTTGCTAATTTTGGGTGATTAATATTGTAATGAGTGATAGTGAGTTCTTAATTTATTTTTTATTGTAAAATAAAAAGTATATATAGCTACTCTAATAAATTATTTGTTCAATTCACGAGGTCAAAGTAGCTAATTCTTTTTTTTAAATGTTATATGTAGTTCTCATGATTTATTTACTCGTCCATTTATTCTTAATGATAAAAAAAAGTTGCATATTACAATAAAAATTCTTTAAATACAAGTTGGAAGTCTTATATTGATAATATCTATAGTTAATATTTTCAAAAAAATGCCTCAATAAAATCATTTGCTAGAAAATAATGAAATTTCAATAAATTATTATTTTAATTAATTGCTTAACAAAGAAGGTTGTTACCGTAAGTTCCTGATGGGGGAACAAATGTAATTAAAACAGTCAGAAAGACTTTATCACTTTACCATTTGACTAATAAAGAAAAAAAACCTAATACAATAACAACAGCATACTATGAATCAATATTGTATAAATCGAACTAGATAGTTTCTATTCTCTATGAAAATCATATTATCAACTTTTTTAAGTACTGTTTTCCGACTGATTGGCGAGTTAGGTGCTTGGCTTTTTGATAATCTTTAAAAAACTCAAATTTATGTAAATTTTATTTTTATTTAATACTTATATATTTGAAATGATAAATAATAAGCTAACTCACAAAGTACCACCTTCATTGTTTAGATGTTAAACTCCACTCCACCAGAATACGGATTAGCTGCCTTTAATTTTATTCAACACTTTTGAATAAACGGAATCCAGAAAAGATAATTTGTATAAAATAAATCAATTGGGTTTGAGATTACTTTTATAAAATTTTAAAAGTCTGATTTTGTCGAACATGTGATCTCTGAAACTCTGACCCATAGGTAAGTGGCTATAGGGGCACAAGTAAATCAAGTCGAGCATAGTAATGAGATGCTTAAGCTCGGCTCACGAAGATTTTACTTGTTAGGGTCAGAAATGTGCGGCTCAAATCAAAGGCATGAGGATATGACCCATAGATATTATGTAAATAAATAAGTTTAATATGAGGTCCAATAGACAGGCCCAGAATTAAAAGGCTTAACAAAGTACTGTACGCAGTTCGGTAAGAGCGTTGGTTCGACAGAAGCAGTTTTTAAAGATGCGGCAGTTCGACATAACCAAAAATGTGCGAATTATGGCTAATAAATAGGCGTAATTATAGGAGGCGGGTTTTCCGAAAACTGAAGCTCGAGCGCGTCAAAAGGAATAAGGCTGGCAGAATTATGAGGAAAGAATCTCGACAATAAATGCAAAGCCGTTACCAAAGGCCCTATAAATATTTCGGGAAAGACGCAATCGGGGGTCGATCAGAAAAACTTGCGGCAAACAAGGAAGAATTGGTGTTCTAAGCTCATTAGTCAAAATCAACCATCTAATGCAACTCGAAGCAGTCCAACACGTAGTTCGATAGTTGTTCTTCGTTTATATTCTAATTGTTGAGTTTACACGATTACTAATATAACTCTTTAGTTCTGGCATTGTTTTACCTGTTTTATTTCAATCTATATCCAAATTGTTCTTGGGCCTAGTTCGTTCACAAAAATACCCGCAACATTACCCAAGTCAAGCTCGACAAAAAATGGTGTTTGATGATCGAGCTTGACTCATCAACATAATTAGCTATCTTGTAACAAGCTCACGATCTCATAAATGAGCTTGTAAGCGAGCAAGCCTGTAAACAAACTTGCTCGCGAGCATGTTCGCAAGTTTGGCAAGTTAAATACAAGTAAGCTCAAGTTCGGCTCATTACATTCATCGAGCTAAATTCATTTATTAAACGGTCAATATTCAAACGAGGTTTTTCCAAGTCGAATCCTAGTATCTGTGCTCATTTACACTCTAAATATGAGTATTGTGTGGTGTTGTAGGGTGGAACATGGAGAGTCCTAGGATCTTTAGCTGTTTCTAGAAGTGTTGGAGATCGATATATTCTCAACCAATTGATTATATCAGAACCAGATACCAAAGTGATCTAACTTGGACCTGAATATGAGTTTCTTACCAGAAGCAATGAAAATGCTTTCTAGTAATGGCTCAGTTCCTGATGGTCAGTAGCAAAGAAGCCATAGAAATTGCTTGCCCTCTTTGTGTAGATGTCGAAAAGCCTCAAACCATTATTAGCTTGGTCTCTCTTCTTACAGAGCCTCTGCTGATGTGTGATGGCCATTCATTGGCTAAGTTTTACAACTAGAAATTCAAGATCTGATGTTTCAACAAGATGAGATTTTAACACAACACGCATAGATATTCATGCATCCTTAATATATTACATGAGAGGAGATGAGTGCATAAGCAAAGGTGTTGTACTTGTACCTGATTCAACGTACAACCATTATTGTGCAAGAAAATAGCTGATAATATTATGTAAGCAGTGAGCACATCCTCAGGCATTCTCCAGAGGGGTTCCATCGTTTGATTTGGAACGCTTCGCCTCATAATCTTTCACTGCAGCCTTTATGGCATCCTCTGCAAGCATGCTGCAGTGGAGTTTCACTGGAGGCAGGGATAGATGTTTGGCGATTTCCCTGCAACTCCATTATCAGTGAGATTTTGTATAGAATTGGCAGGGAAATAATTTTGAACCAAACTCACGTATTCTTTATTGACAGAACTTCTTCCATTGGCCTACCTTTCAGCCATTCTGTGGCTGAAAATGGAGAAAACAAACGTTGTCACTGAAACAGACTGACTGGCAAAGAAGAAGATCAGAGAGAAAAAATAATAACTACTTCAAAGAGGTCTGATCACTCAAGCCTTAATATAAACTTAGTAGAGCAGAAATTGATTCCACAAAGAAGGCGCATGAAAATCAGATTTCCACAACCAAATATCCTATTTGCTGCAAAATCACTCGATCAAATGGAACAGGAAAGAGATAGGTCATTATCAAGCGACAAATTGAAACCGGAATCTCCCAAACACATCCATACTGTTTGCATAAGAATTAAAAACCTAATTACTCATTCTCGAACAGCGCGTACCAACGGAAGACGATGCAATGGCGGAACCACAGCCGAAGGTCTTAAAACAAGCATCAACGATTTTGCCGCTCTCCTCATCAACCTTAATCTGCAGCTTCATCACGTCGCCGCACGCCGGCGCTCCCACAAGCCCCGTTCCTACGTCCGAATCGTTTTTATCGAACGCACCGACGTTCCTTGGGTTGTTGTAGTGGTCCACCACCCTCTCATGGTAAAACCTCGTCGGCGACGACAGAGGCCGGCTAAGAATCCTGCTCCTTACTTGCCTCAACATTTTGCGATTGACGGAATAATGGAAATGAAGTTGGATTTATACTATACGAAAGCAAATTGGAATGTTTGAATTTATTTATTTTTTTCACCCATTTTGTGGGAATCGGATTCGTTTTTATACTTATCGAAAAGGCGGTGGCAGAGTTACGTGCTTGTCATGGAATTTTGCAGGGTATTAATATGGATCTCTTTATTTGATTTCTTTATAATAGGAATTAGAAACAATGTTAATTTTTAAAATTAAATTTGTTTCTTGGTTGTTTGACTAAGAATTTATCAGTCAGAAAAAACTCCAACGATGATATTAACATAAAAGGCAACGGCCTAGATGAATTCCCAGCACATTTAATGACTTTTACTTCTGTAATAAATGCGGATTTAACTGAAATATATAGGAAGATTATGGGCAAGCATTCTTGTTCATCTTCTTCCTCAATCCTCCAATGGAGTCCCAAACAAAGTATGGAAATGTCCATGGTGGCCCGCCTCTGCCGATTTTAGGCCAACCCTATAATGGGTTGAAGTTCGAAGTAGTAGATGATGATTTCTCCATCGACAACTTCTCATCATCATCGTCGTCATCTAAAACTTATCTGCAAGATTTTCATCACCTTGATCAGTTACCGTTGATCAAAGCCTCGCCGTTCAATCCAGATATCGATACTCACACGCAGCTCACCGTGTTCGATCCCTTTTTCCATGGTTTCGATTTGTACGAGGAAAACAAAGCTTACGACCATGGAAATGGAAATGGGATGGCCTTATGTTCAGCCAATGCCATGCAATTGCAGAGTTTCCATGGCGATGGGGGATTCTTGAACTTTGCGAACAGGAAGGACCTGTTTATGGAGATGGATGCAGCCTCGATCAGCCATGATCCTAATTATCCATTCACCAATATTGTTGTTCCTGATGAGAGCTCGTGCGTCACAGCGGATCACTTTCACAAAGAAATCAATGGGTTCAAAAGAGGTAAATGCGGTACTGGGTCTGCATCCACCAAAACAGGGCGGAGGAAGGCCAAGTCCGGCAAGGGGCAGTGGACTGCTGAAGAAGACAGGTCAAAATTTACATTTTCTTGTGCGATTTCTGATCATTTGCTCTGAGCTAAACCCTAGGTGATCTGTTATATATTTTCAGGTTGTTGACCACTCTGGTGGAGAAACATGGAGAGAAAAAGTGGTCGCGCATCGCGCAGTTGGTGAAGGGGAGGATAGGGAAACAGTGCAGAGAGAGATGGCATAATCATCTGAGGCCAGACATCAAAGTTGGACATGCATACCATAATTAATTAATTAATTATATATATATATATATACCTTTCTCTGATCTCACTCATAAACCAATCACACGCATCTGTTTGATGCAGAAAGACGTGTGGACAGAGGAAGAAGACAGGGTGTTGATCGAGGGTCATGCAGAAATGGGCAATAAATGGGCAGAAATCGCGAAAAGGCTACCTGGGAGGACTGAGAACTCCATCAAGAACCACTGGAACGCCACCAAGAGGCGCCAGCAGTCGCGCCGGAAATGCAAGACCAAATGGCCCAGGCCCAGCTCTCTCCTCCAAAACTACATCAAAAGCCTCACCACCACCAGCAGACAAAGCAACACAGAGATCCCCCCTAATCTATCAAACAATGCTTCTGACAACGTCGTACATGATGGTTACGAGATTGATGATGTCCCAGATTTCAGTTTCATGGATGACCTGCCACCGCCTCATGAAATTCAAGATGAAGGCCCATGTTTTCATTTGGATCCGTTTGATATGCCGCCATTGATGCTGAAGGAGGAGCTTGATTTCGCCATGGGGTAGAGAGACTGGAGAGAGTGATCAGGAGTGATGAAGCATGAGTCGTGCAATAATTTCGTCCATATTCTAAAATTTGCAGTCTCATTCATAATTTTAATAATTTACTACTATGTCTATAAATAAGTATAAGAAGCTGTTGAATTACCCCGTTTTATACACATCTTTTCCTGTTGATACATTGAACTATATATTAAAGAAAAAACAAATTGGATATATATATATATATATATATATAGAGGAGGGATCATATAAAAAAAAATCCCTATGTGAGAAAAAAGAATGAATCATGTCCATCAGATCTAAAAAAATCAATGGTTGATATTGAATCAAGCAACAACTAAAATGCAATCAAGCAACAAAATAATCAAGCAACAACTAAAGTACAATCAAGCAACATTGCAATCAAGCAACGACCTGAATTCAATCAAGCAATACCGTGAATACAATCAAGCATCTTTCTCACTTTCTCACGTTAAGAGTTTTCTCACTGGATCCGCTCCCTATATATATATACACACATGTATGAGCTTTCTATTTTATTTATATCTCTCTTGGTGGCATCTCTTTACTAAAAGGCTGTGTAATACACATTTATAGGGGTGTAATCGAACCGAGTCGAGTCGAGTAGTGTCGTGCTCAAGTTTGACTCGTTTAGCTTCGAGTCGTGTTTCGAGCTTTTTTATCGAATACTTTGATGTTCACGAACTTTGTCGAGCTTTTACCGAGCCTAAACGAACTTTCTAAATTTAAAATATATTTAAGATTTTTATTATTATTTTCAAAAAAAGTTATTTATTCCAAAAATAATATCATATTCGTGCTCAAATTCTAAAATTCTTTCATTATTAGAATGATTTATCATTATTGTTACTCTTAAATCATGAAAATATTATTATTATAAAAGTAAATATTTTATATTTCTTACTAATTTTAGCTAACGAGCCTGCTCACGAGCTCACGAGTCGAATACCATGATGCTCAAGTTTGGCTCATTTAATAAACGAGCTTTACTAAACGAACTCGAACGAGCTTTTATCGAGTCGAGATCCGAGTAGCGGTTCATTTACACCCCTACACATTTAATCACATTAATGCATATTTAAATCCAGATAATTTATTCACTCATAAATAGATGGAAGTTTCTTTAATATTTTAGTATTAAGCAAGTTTTGAACTAGCATTAAATATATTTATGTTATGTATTAGGTATATTCAAAATCTTGTATTTTTATTATTTAATTACCAAATTTACAATACAAAAAGCCATTGATTTACGACATTTGTAGCCATAGAAAACAGGGAGGAAAATTCAAGCAGTGGAAAAAAAAAAAGGTAAAAAGAAAGTAACGGTCGGCAAAAGAAGAAGGAAAGTGAAAGATGAGAAGGATTCATCATGAGTGGTTGAGGAAAACGAGAAGGAAGATGCCGTACAGTCAGGAAAAAGGGACGAACAGCGAATTGAATGAGTGCAAAAAGATGGAGAAAGAGGGGGCAAAAGTTTAGCCTAAATTATGGAGAAGCGAAGAAGAAGAAGAATTCAACACCAACACCAACACCAACTACAATGCATCATCACCAATACCAATGAATGGAATCCATCATCCCTTTTATTTATTTTCCTTACCAAAAACAACAATAACAGCTACAGCTCCACCACCACCATCCACTTTCATTATAATGGCAATTATTATTCTTATTCCCGTTTCTTTCTTCCTCACTTCTCTCTCTCTCTCTCGGTTTCATTATTTTGCCTTGCACCATCCCATCTGCCCATTTTCCCTCAACCAAGACACCAACATTAAGTAAATAGCCCGAGATTTTCTGTGGGATTTGTTTTCTTTGATGATTCAAGATACAAGTATTTCTGGAACGGAGCTGATTTTTGGTGAGTAATTGGTTCTTGATTTTCGGGTTTCCGTTCCTTTATTTATTACTATTATTATTATTATTATTTCTTTTGCATTCATCTAATCTGTGTGAATCTTGGGATTTCCTCTTCACTAGTTGGTTTTTGGTTTGGAGTTGATATTCGAAAGAATGCCTATTATTTTATTGTGCTGTTCTTCCGCTACTGGGTCTATTTATTTATGGCCATTGTATAGGATACTGAAAAGAGCTCAAACAAGTAGAGGGATCCGATCGCTAAACGGATTGGTGGGATATTCTCTGGGACTTGTCCAATCATGTTCTTGCTGTAAATTTGCGAAGTTTTAAAAGGGCTCAGCCTTTTGGTTTCTAAGAGCCACTGACGCATTTGCTTACATTGTAGGAAAATGTTAGGAGGAGGAAGTAATGGAAATACGACGTTCCCCAGTTTTGTGGAGGAAAATCGTGTCCGTTACAATACCAGTACGTTCCCTCAACTACAGCTATTTGCAAATGGTGAGTACTGTTTTTCTCAATCTCGATAGAAATGTGGTTGCTTTATGTGATTGTTGGTACATCTCTTCTCTCGTGGATATGTTTAATAATCATCTCAGGACATGGTGTAATCGGTTTTGAAGTTTCTCAGACACTGAAATCGAAAGCCATAGTTCAATCTTTCCTTGTCATACAATGGCCAAACAACTCTTTTTAACTTATTATTTCGCATTATTCCAATCATGCCTTATGGATTTAACTCATCATGCAAGGAAACGCTAGAATATTCATCCTCTGGAGTTACTGGCTTGAATTGAAGTAAGCTTAATTGATGCCAAGTCTTACATAGACTATAAGGGATCATTGTCGTTTTCACCAAAGAGATCGCAAAAATGTGGACACGAAACAGATACTTGTCTTTCTTTGGAAATTATGAGACAGCAAGAATGTTTCATTTCTACCTGACGATCTTCTCCTATTTCATGGTAGCTGTAATTGGATTGTTCTAGCAAGATTAAGATGTATTTATGCATTTGGAGCTCTTTGGCTTCTATAATGCTTGAGAAGAATGTATTGCCCCAGTTAAGGTATTCAACAATGCATGTATCTGCAGGGTGCAGATACTTCCTGTATTATGCAAACAAGCCTTGGCTATGTATTTGTAGTAGAGATTCTTTCAAGAAAGTTGGAACAACTGGAAATCTAACTTAAAATTTTCTTGTATATTTCTTATGAACTATGTGAGGTTCCATCGCACCTAATTTCCACTGTCTTGGTTTTGACAGTTATGCTTTTGATTGTCTTCTTGCTCTGATTAGCTCATCTCATCTCAAACTTTTTCTGCAGCCCCAATTCAGTGTGGTGCTGGCGTTGGGACCGTAAATCATATCGGCTACAGGCATGCACCCCCTGACAATCGCGCTATCAACAGAGGTGGGGAAGGAGAAACTTTGTCCATGCAGCCGAAGCTTCACATATCTTTGAACAACAGCTTTTGTCTGGATGAAGCTGGTCGTGTTGGAACTGTTTTGGATCCTAATCCTGTTTCAACGGGGCTCAAACTCTCCTCTGAGGAAGAAGAGCACAACTCCTCTATTACTTCTGCTTGTGAGAACATGAAAAACAATGTTCCTGTTATGCTTTCCCTTGGCAACACTGTAAAAATGGAGATAGATCGACAGACAGAAGAGTTAGGACGATATATAAAACTTCAGGTATGGCAATGTGATTGATTAGTGCTTCAGTTAAACATTACGGTATATTACCAAGTTTTGAATCTAAGATGTGAATCACATATATTCAGTATGTGATAGATTTTTAGGACTGTTTATCTCCTAAACTTGCTAGATTTTTTTCTGGGGTGGATAGGAGGAGAACATGTTGAAGGGTATGCGTGAGATCAACCAGCGGCATGCAGTTTCCTTGTTGAACGCCCTAGAAAAAGGAGTCAACAGGAAAATGCAAGAGAAAGAGGTCGAAATTGAGAACATGAACCGAAAGAACAAGGAGCTCGGCGATAGGGTAAGGCAGGTTGCCATGGAAGCGCAGTCATGGCACTACAGAGCAAAACACAATGAGTCAGTTGTGAGTGTCCTCAGAAGCAACATTCAGCAGCTCATGGAACAAGGGACGGCCCATGCTCGCGAGGGCTCTGGCGACAGTGAGGTAGATGATGCACTATCTAGCTCCAATCATCTGAGAATTGCAGGTGACTTTAGAATTGAAGGACCCCAAAACCCCCCGAGATGCAGAGCTTGCAACTGTAAACAAGTGTCGGTCTTGATATTGCCTTGCCGGCACCTGTGTCTGTGTGCCGGGTGTGAAGGATTCATCGACGTCTGCCCCGTATGCCAGGTGATGAAGACTGCAAGTGTCCATGTATACATGTAGCTAAGAATTGTATCAGAGCGCCTGCAATCATCACTGAGAATTGTATCAGAGCGCCTGCAATCATCACTGAGATCTGTTTGTGAAGTTGTACAAACTTGTTCTATTCAAGAATTGCTTTTAAACAATTCATGTTTTTTCTGTCCAATGAAATAAGGGATGGAATTATGGCCATTTGAATGGTTGTTAGCATCTTTTATTGTTCACTTGGAGATGCTGTTTTATGCATGAATAATACAGCTTCTTTATTCCTTGAACTGCACTGACTAACAAACAGCATGAATTTACGTACTTGGGAAGAATCTAACAATCAATCCTACTCCAAAATCCACAAGATCCAAAGTCTTATATCAATATCTTTAGTTATTTTTTAATATAGATTTTAATAAAGATCTCAATTTCACTTGAACAATAAAATTAGAAATAAGAGCAACCTCTCACCCCAATCCAATCATCATATCAGATATTTAAAAAAAAATTAAAAAAATGATGTAAAATTCCCACATCTTGGTGGACCTACAATTTATACAACCTCAAATGGTTTGTAAGTTCTACCTTATTTTCTTTTAGTCATGTTAGGAAACAGTTATATATTTCCCTCCTTATTGTTATTGTTTTGGTGTGTCAAGACAGTACAACTTAGAAGTGTTCTCTAGGTTAGCTCTAATTTGTTCATACTTATAAGTCATGTTAGGATATTTATCGAGTTGTAACAAAACTGGTCAAGACAAACTGGTTTCAGGAACTAGTCCACCAATTTGAACTACACAAGGGAGTTAGAAGAAATTGACTACTAGTATGGGAAACTCACATTCAAAAAACTTGTCAAAGTCACCAGCAGAGACAACACCAGTATGCAAGCCTAACTCACATATAGAGATAAAGAGAACAAGTCAAAGGAATTCTAAACAAGCCAGACTTTAAGAATGAAGATTTTTTAAAGTTTGAAAATCTCACAAGTTGCGATTCCTTGGATTGGCTGAGTCATTCTAACACAAAGCTACAAAGTCAACATCCAATATGTCTCACAACTGCTCCTATTTCAAATCTCTCGCATCTCGTCTATAAATAGACGAAGTGTCCCATAAGAGAATACAACCGAAACTCTAAAAGGAAAGAAACTCTACTAAAATTCAAACTCAAAGCTTTCAAAGTTTGAGGCTACTTTCTAGCTTACCGTGTGCCATCATTGGACACGAGACTCATTGCTCTCAAAGCTCGAGTTATCATCTTAGTAGAAAGTAAGAACACAATAGTTACTGCATATCTCCAGTAGTGACTATCATATGCTTTTAGCCCACAAGTTCGACAGTTCGGGGAATAACTTCAAAAATTCCCAAGGACCAAAAGGAGGTTGTGAGGCGTGCCCACACTCTAGTTCTGAAGAAGCGAAGGAAAGCAAAGGTCTGGACGAGTGAGCTAGTGAACTGGTAGACATTCACCAGCTAGCGATAGATCACGAGACCTTCTTGTAAACCAAAGCCTAGTGATTTCCAAACTTTCAGTCTGAAGAGAGGATGTTAGGAGAGAATGTTAGGACTTTTGTATCTGAACCTCTATAAATCATTTTGCACTTTACGTACTAATTTGCTTGGATTGTAAAACTCAACACATCATAAGTGTTGAAGTATGTCTGAACCGGACTAATCTTTCGAACTCGCTAAACACTAAGTTACAGAAACACAAACTGGTTAGGAACTACAGGTTGTGAAGTGCAAGTTTCTTAAATATTTCTACGGTGCAAACCAACTCTGATCTCGGGACCAATAAATTATTTATTTATGGAATAATAAATTAGTGTTATTTGTCATAAAATTCTATTGGCCAATCAAGTTTTTATAAATTCAATAATAAAATTTATATATTTTTTAAATAATAAAATAAAAATAAATAAATAATATAGTAAAATTCATAATTTTTCATTCTCTACAAATATAAATTAATTTTGATATATATATTTCTAATTTTAATTTCAACAATACTGAATTATATTTAATTTTTCATTTTATATTTTTTATTAATCTTATTATAAGTAGTATTTTTATTATATAAATAAAACTAAATACATTAATTAATATAATGAGGTTTTTGAGTGGTCATGGATAAACTCTATAACATTATTATTGTTGATTTGAGTAATGTGGATGAGAGATAAATTAATTAAATATTAAAATAGTTGAATGTTCGTTGATCTGGTTGCTGATAAATATAATCTTAGTTTCCATATATAATCTTAGTTTCCATATAAATTAGTGATTCTCACGACACCACATAGTAAGAGACAATTCAAAATATTAACCACACAACATCCTTTACTCAAAATAGAAATTTGCTAAATACAAAATAAATAGAGCTATATGTAGATGCGTCAAAATTATAGATTGAGATCCTCTGCAGCGGATTGCATTGCACAGTATTCCCTTGTCTCTCACATAAACAAAAAAATATTGAAATAAAAATATTATAAAACATAAAAAGGAGGAATGAGTCCCAATCCCAAAACTATCTAATTGATGGCAAGTACACATGAGGTCATATGCAAGTAAGCAAGTCTATATTAATGAGTCATCAAGGCTAGTTTGTTGAATAATCAAAACTACAAGCTATGTTTTTCAACTACAAATATGAGTTGAGACTTTGTTTAAAGTCACAAGTTTAAAGGTAAAAATTGTCAACACTATATGTAAATTCCTTATCTGCTTCACACACCTATATAATATATTTTTATTCTTAGATTAATTATTTTGAGTAAAGGAGAATTTATTTACTTTTAATGCTAGTTAAGCAAATATACTTTCACATAGCAAGAAACTAGAGATGTGAGTTTCTTTATCGATGAACATTTTGTTAAAGGTTATAATCATTGTTTCTAATGGGTTATTTGTGTAAAAATGTATAGATCCTTTGGAATCAAAGCATGGATATGAGTTCTTATGGATCAAAAGTATGAATATGGATCATTCAGAGTCATATGTATAAATGTATAATTTTGGGCCGAATGAATTGACTTGCAAGAGTTGAAGAACTATAGTTCACAGTCTCATGTTTTCATACAATTTTCGCATTTAGTAATTGATTATGACGGCTCACATGAAGCCCACTAATTTTATATCATGCTTATAAAACTTATTTTATCTCTTTATGAAGAATAAAGTTGGAAGGGTTTGATACTGAGATAGTTCTTATTGTTGTGTTTTCTAGAAAAGTAATCTTTTGCTATGTATATTTTCGCACTACTTTTACTTATTTATATAATAAAAACTTGAATTTATTTATGTAAATTATTATAGAAGTTTTATATTAAGATTTCTACGCAAGTTTCAAATCTTATTCAAAGCTTCTTTAAAAAATTTATATATTTAACAAGTTTTTAAAGTGGGATTCTACATGCAATAATTAATATTCTGAAATTATGAATTTATGATCTATGCTATAACACTAGAACATTATTTTCACAAAGAGGAGTAAACATATGAATACTCAAAAATACAAAATGGCCTAATCAAACGTCTTCTGTTAAGTATCCTGCAAAAATCATGTCTAAAACAAGATACATTATGGTTTCTATATTATTCAAAGCATCTCCACATGATCAGCCCAGCCATCTCCATTGTAGAGGAAAAAAGCATCCACATGCATAATTGATAACTTCAGCTGTCGCAAGATCTTTCATAGTCCTGGTTGTTGCAGACACTCACACCCTCTTGTTTAACTTTCCTTCAAGCTTCTCAACAGCAGCAGCAATTCCACTTTTTGCTTCCTCAGAAGTAGTTGACAACGTCCCTCCATTCGCTTTCTCCACAAGCTTTAGATGGAGCCAACCTGAAAAGCAGCACTTCTATTAACACTTTTTGTTAATTTGCTTGAATTCAAGGTTCGGATAGTAAGGAAGAGAATACTGGTGGTAAAGAAATATTGTATTACAAATAACTGCAATTCACAGAGGATTTCAAACTTCATTGAGTCTTAATATGACCTTCAGTGTAACAATTAGATCCAGAAAACAAAGAAATGTGTCAAACAGTAGAAGCTCTTAGTTGGGTGCATATTTTACCAACTGGAAAGCAGATTGCTGCACCCAAAACTGAACCCAACATCGCATTCCTTAGGCGCCAACGGAAGGAACCTGGCACTGAACATTGAGGAAAAGAGATGAAGAATTATTACTTGTCAAAGAAAAAAAAGCAAATTTCAGCATGTGTTCATAAATAAGTTTTGATGCTCACGGACTAAACCAAATGTAGAAGCAGTAGCAGAGCCAGCTCCAACCACATTAAAAACATCAATTACACCTCGTTTTTCAGCAAGGAGGTTCTGTAAACCATAGAAGGCAGCAGTAAACATCCCAAGTCTGACTCCACCGACTAGTGAACCACGAGTGACTCGAACAAATCTCTTCTCCATTGCATCTCTCATAAGTCGATGCTGTTCTCGTTTATCTGGAGTGCTCCCAAGCTTCAACATTACTTCTGCATCTTTGCTCTGTTTATAGATGCAAATATTTCTCCCTCAACAAAGGCTTCCACAAACATTTAAAAGAACAAGTATACCAGCTAAAAAGATATTAGGTAGATAGAGGGAGTCAATACAATGCAAAGAACATTTAAAATTAATCAACTTTTAACAAATCTAAACTTGAATTCGAAATTAACCAAGATCGTGTGGTTTCCCATGAGAATTCCCTCCATTTATAGTTTGATAATATTTCAAACTCAAAAGTTTCTGATTATATAATTAGATTATCATTAAGATGTGCAAACCTTCTAAAAGTCAAAGACTAGAAGTTCTAAAGAATAATTAAGCGTCGTAGATTTTATATGATATCTATATAATATACTAAAGAGTTCCAGCTTTTCCCTCCAATTTTTTTTTTTGAAAAGCGTGAACATATTAAAAAAATATTAAATTAACTAATATTGTTTCTACAATTATTAAATTATGGTTAAAATATATCAATATATATAATATATTATGAGCAATTTGAAATAAAATGTGTTTTTGAAATAATTATTACACATTAATTGTATTTAAAATTTATTCCATAAATTTATATTAATAATATTTTAGTTTTACAAAATTATTAAAAACATTGCATAAATGCAATTATTTAGCAAAATAGCTTTAGAGTTTTTAAATTGCAAGAATTATTTAAAATAAACGACAAAACAAACATGTTTACAATGTAATTTGAATATTAAAATTCTCATTTTATCATTTTAATTTCTAAACTCATATTATTTTTAGGAATCAATGCATTTAATTTATAATATTTATTTTATTTTACAAGAACCTAACATTTATAATATATAAATGTTAGACATTGAGTCGATAAAATGAACTAACTTAGAAATTAAATTATAATTTTCGGTATAAATTATTAAATAAAAAATATAGATAAATATTGTGAGTTAAATTATAGTTTTGCAACCACTATGTTATGTTTGTAAAGTTGACAAATGTTAGAAGTGTAAATTCAAATAATGAATAATATATGTGGTGATAATTTATTAGACAAGTTTAGTACGCATTTTTGATAGATTTTTATACAATATGCAATTAGTGTTATTTTAAGCGAACTACAATAATATATTCATTAATTTGTATATTATTTTGAAGAACATATGTTTGCGCAACGCGCACGGGTATAAATCTAGTTCTACTGAAATTCTAAAAGTAAAGAGCCAGATGAGAATACCACCAGAAGTATCTAAGAACAGAAGTTTACAGTGAAGATTGTGAGCATCCGAACATTTTCTCCATCCAAGCCACTGTGTTTTTACGAATCTGAAGTATCTACACATGGCCGAGAAGTAGCCTCCCTAGATCCATTCCGACACTCAAACCCAAACAACATGCCCAAAACACATCTCTCCTTCACCAACTGATTGTTTCTTAAATAACAATACTTTAGTAAGGTCAACTAATAACAATAAAAAACTCGCCAACACTCAGTTCCTTTTATCATCCTACAAGCTAATTGAAAGTGTACAACCAATATGGGTAAGGAATATGCACGACCAAAAAAAAAAAATTTAAAAAGAGAATGCAAAGAAGATAAAGGAAAGGAAATAAAGTATACTAGATCCAAAAACTCCCTATGATAAGCTTAAGAAGGAAAGTTTAAGAATTAGTTGGAGCATTCCACATTGCATTTTAACCTTTACATTGAACAAGAAAATATCAGGAGGGATGCATACTAACCACAGAAGCATAGGCCTCTCTGCTACCTCCATACAACATGCCAGCAAATATTCCAACGACAGTGGCTGTACCCCAGTTGACAGTGCCGGCCAATTTCTGAGTCCTCTGTCATAGAAAATGATCTTAAGATATCAGTCACAAATGTATAATCTAAGACAAGCACATCCAAAATTCATCAACTTCTGACCAGCAAGATGACGGTATCAGCTTTCTTAAAATTCAAAATTGCTAATAGAGTTAACTCAACTTATCAAGTTGTGTTCAAGATTAGATTTTTTTTTTGTGCTTTGAATCACATAAGCGAAACACAAGAACATAATCGAACATCAAAAAAGAGGAAGTGTTTAGATGGTGACGGAAGCATATTTAAGGAAATCCAAGATTAAACTTGGTTTTACTGATGTTCTACATAATGATTGCCAATTTATCATCTATGTGCATACATCCTAATTCATTTACATACCCCACTCAAAAAAATAAAAATAAAATAAATATCGGATGCATTCCTACAAGTATAATAAGCAATTCTACCGTTCATCAAGTACCGATAGTAATTTGCCAGTTTTAGAATCTACACGACCCAGTATAACTTATACCCATTTCCATCGAACTAATAATAGATTGTGGGTATCAAGCAACAAACACGCCACAGTAAGCAATAGATCAACCAAATAAAAACAAATGCAGAACATCATTCTCGGACCACAAATAAATGAATAAATAATGAAAATCTAAAATAAATACTTACAGGAGTGGTGATCTCTTCTTGATTTTCAGGCGATTCCATGGATCATGAAATTGATCCTGAAACCCTAATTAAACCCTCGATCAAAACCAGTCCCCAAATTATATTCGAGTCCAAATTACTTAAGCCGGGTCGACCCAACCGCTCTTTCCGGTTATAAAAAATGAATGGGCAGCTTTTAACTTTTTAACTTTTAAGATACAATTGAATTATTTAGGGCCGAATTGGTATCAAGATCTTTTATTTGCAACTAAAATCAAAATGAAATATTTGAATCATTTTCAATATGAATTTGATATTGTAATATTTTTTTTGTTAGTGAGCTTTGATATTAATTAGTGTTAATTACATTTTAAATCCTAACATTTGTTTAATCTATTAACTAGATTACACCCGTGCATTGCACGAATTATATATTTTTTAGATTTAAATTATTAGAAAAAATAAGATTTTATGGTGGAGAAACATTTAGAATTTAGATAATAAAATATTTAAGATAAGAAGGATATTTATTTGGTGAATGTTTTTTTTTTCTTGATACAAATGTGATAATACAACCCCTATTTATATAGTAATGAATGGTTGGGATTTAACCACCCTAATTTTTAGAATAATCTTTATAATTCTATATCTATCTAATTCTATATCTATCTGATTTTTTAGAAAGTTCTATAGATTTTTGTAGAACTTAATTCTACAAAGAGCACTATTACAAATTTTTGCTTAAATTTGTAAAGCAAAAAATATTAATAGTTATAGTTAAAAATTATTAGCCCAACTAAAGTTTATGATTTACATGAAAAAGATTAGATTCTAAATTATACTCCAATATTTAAAAAAAGAGATAAATATGATAATTAATTGAAATTTGGATAAAGATATATGATTTTCAATTATTAATCTAGGGGTGTGCATCGGGTCAGGTCGGGACAAACCCGACCCGAAATAGACCACCCGACCATGACCCGAAACACGCACGACATCCCCTCTCACCCGACCCAAAATTCGGTCGGATGGGTCGGGTTTGACCGGATTTTTAAGCAACAAAGGATGGCGTTTGATACCAAATTTCTTGCATACAGTTTCAAGTTTGAGATCAGTCAGCAGTCAGCAGAGGGAGTTTAGTCCTATTCTACAGAGAACAACAAATAAAGCCTATAACATTCTTACCTCACACAAGTTTCCCGGAGTGCGAACGAAAAACGCAGTAGTGACGGTGGGCGGTGGCTGGGTGCGTGCAGGCGCAGGGCGGCTCAGCTGGGTGCAGCACCTTTACTGTATTAAGCGGAGTTAAGTGAAATTCAAGTGTGCAGAAAAAAGAAAAAATGAGAATAAGGAAAGCAATGGAACAATGAATACATACTAATATCCTTTTTGTTCTGTGTTATAAAAAGGGAAAAGGGTTATTACATATGTAAAACAATGTCAAGAAATTGCCCACAATTGAAATAAACCAAAGGCCAGCAACAACCGCCTCAATGTCAAATATTGAACGAATGACAAAGTAGTTGCCGAGCAATCAACTAAATGAAAAAATTAAAATAAAAAATCCAGAAAAAGGGAATCAGATTAATTGGGGCAATAACCATAAAGAATTTTGAAAACATAAGCAAGATCCTAAATTGAATTGAATGTATATCTGACATTAATATGATAAGATTGAGATAAGTTTCAACACAAATTTAATCAATCCATAGTAAAAGATAGATGATCGGATCACACGAATTTCTCAAGTTTTCTTTTAGAAACTAAACATTCAATACACGGCCAAATATTTACCAGAATGAGTAAAGGTGTAAAAATATTTCATTTTTATGGAATCACCTTTACCGGGTGCCTGAGTAAGGGCACAACAGCGGAGGGGTGGCTGACTGGCTGTGTGCGAGTAGTAGTCGGCGGTGGCAGCACAGCCACAGAGACGAGCCGCTAGCCGACGGAGGGGCGAAGCGAAAACGCAGGCACGCCGGCGAGCAGGGCGGCGGTGGGTGATGGGTGGCAGCACGAGCGGCGGCAAATCTTTGAGGGTGAGTGTCGTTTGAGAGAGAAAATGTTGGCTGTTAGATAAAATATTAGGGTTTAGATATTTTAAATAATGTATTTTTTATTTTTAAATATACTAAATTTGCACAATCAAATATATATTTTAATTTATAATTTTAAAATATAATTAACGAAAGTATATATATTAGAATATTTTAGAAATTTATTTTACATATATTTAATTTTTATTCAACTATATTATACGTCAAAACTATATATATGAATTTAATAAAAATAAAATTTATACGATTTTATTTTAATATGATCTCATAAATGATATTATATTTAGATTATTTAAAGACATAATAAATTAATAAGATCTAATATTTTTAAGAAAAAGTCAAAAATATAGTTTTGTTATATTTTTATTATTGTTTATTATATATCTATATTATAACAGAATTTAAAAAATAAAAATAAAAACTGATTAATGTAATTTTGGCGGGAATAGTTAATAGAGACTATTTTTTTTTAATATAGTATATAGATTACATATAAAAGCAAAATATTTGCAATAATTACAAAAATGTCATTTTCCCTCCAAAATCACCACTCACATTATTATTTTATTATTTTTTCTTTTTCTAACTAATATATCTACATTTTCTTTCTATTTATACATTTTTAAACCACTTGATTCTATAACAAAATTAACAATATAAAAATATTAGCTATATCAAAAGATTTAAATTAATAACCCAAATTTTCTCATCCAAAAAATATTATCATTTATAACCTTTTTTATTTAATATTAACAGAGTATTGTATTGATCTAGAAAAAATACATAGGTATACTATATATATATATATATATATATTAATAAAAAATTAAAGAAAATTATTTGTGATACTTTATTTCTCAAAAGCATAAGTATCGTTTTTTAAGAGTTATCTTATTTATTGTAGCTTAGAATCTTAAACAAAATATTTTGAAAACTTGATCATAATTTTGTTATGATGAATTTAGTTTTTTTAAGGAAAAAGTATCAATTATATTACAAACTATTATGGTTTTCTCAAGTATATCATAAAAAATGTATTTTATCAAAATATATTACAAACTATTAGTTTTGTTCCAAATTTATGTCGGGAGCAAATTTCTGATTGCGAAAAGTTGACGTGACTTGATGGGTGGCCATGTCAACATTTAAATTTATATGTCAACGTACAAATATATTATAAATTATTGTCATTTTTACGAATATATTACAAACTATTGTGATTTTCTCAATTATATTGCAAACTATATATATATTTTTAGAGGAGGGATCATATGATAATAAATAAGTATATTAAAAATAAGAATGAATCTCATCCATTAGATCTAATTAAATCAATGGCTAATAACTAATCAAGCAACAATTAAAATGCTATCAAGCAATAAATGATCAAGCAACAAATGAAATAAAATCAAGCAACATTGTAATCAAGCAACAACTAAAACATAATCAAGCAACATTGTAAAGGTAATCAAGCGGCTTTATCATTTTATCACGGGAGGATTTTTTATCACCGGATCCAATCCCTATATTTTTAAATAAATACTTAAAACAATCAAATTTATTTTAAATTTATGATGAAAATATATTTATTTATATTTAAAATATTTAAATCATATAATTATGCTTAAAATGTTTAAATAAAAATTCTTGACAAATTAAATAAAAAAGGAAAAAAATTTATGAAAATCACTCATTTTAATTTTCTTATAATTTTGCTATGGTCTCACACGTCGCTGAACAAAAGAGCTAATTATTTGGTTTGGCAAAGTGAGATATGAGAGAAAAATAAATAGAAAATTTAAAATATGCATTGTTTCATTTTTTTTTCTTTTTATAAATTGTCAAATATTTTTATTTAAATATTTCTGAATATAACTATTTTTTTTTTAGCATTTTAAAATACAAACAAATATATTTTCGTAACAAAAAGAATAAATTTGATAGTATGAGCTTTTATTTAGGATATATATAATTTATAATACGATTGAGAAAATTATAATAGTTTGTAATATATTTGCACTATGTCATGTAATTTCAAATGGTGGTATGTCATCCAGTATGCCACGTTAACTTTTCATCGCCGGAAATCGGCTCCTATCATTTATCTTTTACAAAACTGGTGGTTTTTAATATATTTTGATAATATGCATATGTTGTAATATATTTGACAAAATAATAATCATTTTTAATAAAATTCATACATTTTTCCCTTTTCTGAAAATGACTTTTTCTTTGTTAGGTTGAATCTTAAATTATATAGTGGAACCGAACATAATTTTAGATCTTGATCCTCATTCATGTACACAGTAAAAGTATCATTCAAATGTACTAATATATATGTGAAAAATAAAAACACAAACTAATATATATTTCATATAAGAAAATTTAGTCCATTATTTTATGAGAATTTTTTTTTGCATTTTGTAAATAAATTTCATGAGGAAAATAAAAGAAAACTTTAATTATATTGATCTAAATCTATAAATATATAAATACTAATATTATTGTTGTATCAATACAAAATTACATACGACTTCAAATAATTAATAAGATTATGTAGTAAAATATATATAATCTTATTGATAATAAAATATAATATAATTTATTTATTTAGTGTTGCGCGGGTATAAATCTAATTTTACAAAAATAACCTAAAGTTTGTAAAATTGTAATTTACTTCCCAGTGTGCGTCTGTTTTGCAATTTAGTTCCGAAAATTTCAGAGTTAATACATTGTTCAATTTATAATATTATTCAGTTTTTGCAATTTAATTCCCATCATATAAAAAACTGCATTTCAATTTTTTTTTTAAAAATGGAAAATCATTGCCAAGAATTAAAAGTCCCTAGTTGTTATAGATGAAAGTTAGCTAGGGAAATTTTTCGTCCAAATGACGAAATCATTACAACATGCTCCAAAATGAGTTATACTGTGAGCCACTCTATTGGCTTCACGAAACATATGAGAAAATTAATAATAAAAGAGGATAGTGTCAGCCAAATATTTTGGAAAAAAAAAGGCTGAAAATTCTTTTGTTTGAAGGTCATTTACAACTTGACGAGAGTTGATAAAGATTTGCACCAGACCGAATTGTTCTTGGACACATAGACCAATATCAAAGAAAGCAGCAAGAAGTTCTCCTCTGCGAAACAAAGGGGTTTTGGAATTAACTTAGCGATGGCAACTTTGATGGAACTTTTATCATCTCTTACCACAGTTCCAATACCATACAAATTGAGCTATGAATGGGAGCCCACATCGACGTCAATATGATAAGATCTGACAACTGGTGGAATCCATTTCCTTAAGCCGAGAGGAACCATGGCTTCTTGCGATGGTTCAATGTCGAATTTGCTTCTTTAAAATCTATGAGAAGAGAATAGGTTGCATCAATGGATGGAGTCCTGAAAGGTTCATTTGGATTGAATCTAGTAAAGCAGAGGTAATTCCAGATCACCCCCAACATAATATCCCAAGTTTCGAAGTCTATTTTTGATAGGGAGTTGAATAATCTTCCACATATTTGCATAAAATAAAGTCCTTTAAATTCTTCAAGTGTGTCCAAAAATCAATATCCTTTCAAAAAATCTTTGATGAAAGGGTAAAACAAGATAGAGTGATTTGTGGGTGCCTTTTTTCATTTTGCATCTCTCACAAAAGACTAATTTTTCGATATTTCCAAATCTTCAGGTTGAGTTCCGTATGGATATAATCCTTGAGAGCCCTCCAAAGAAAGATTTTAATTTTAGGATGAATTTTTAGATTCCAAACCATCTTATTCCAGTCCTCTAAAGGCTTCGTGGATTGGTGCTCTGGAGTTTTGAAGTAGCTTGTTTCAAATAGGTAGGCTTATTTAACAACGAAATTGCTATTATTTGAATGTTTCCAAATAATTGTACCGCTCGTCATTGAATTACTGTCAAGAAGACATGTTCCATTAATAGTGCTTCCCTGTTCGACAAAGCTTTGGCTCCCCAAACAAATGATCTCCATAGATAAGATGAATTTGATCTTACATGAGCTTCTAACATTGAACAATTGAGAAAATACATGTTTTGACAACTCTCGCTGCAAGAGAGATTGAATTTGTCCAGAGCCGTCAAAATTGCTTTGCTAGAAGAATTTTGTTGAAACTTTGCAAATCGCGAAAACCAATTCCACCTCTTTCTAGTCAATTTCCAACAATTACAAAATTGCATTTGGCTTTTTATTTAATTATTGACATTTTTTAATAAATATAAAAATGTGTTTAAAAAATGATATTGTAAATCATAATATTTGCCAATTCTTATAAAAATGAACTAATATTTATAAAATTACATTATAATCATTAGATTATATTTTAATTAATTGGTAAAACAGACAAACATTAGTAATTGAAATGTAAGTTTGTATATGTCATGAATTAAAATGCAGTTTTGTAAGTGTTGATTACCGGAAAAATCTCCTTCTTTATGTTTTCAGGGTATGGTGGTGGGTTCGCAGAAGGTACTGCTCTCCCCTTTCCTTACTTCCCTAATTTATTACATTTTCCCATATCTCCTCAATAAATGCAAATAATTGAGGAAAAGAAACAATTACATCAATTAAATGAGCTGAATGTCTAGAGTCTTCCGACTTCCGGGCTACCTTCGTTCGTCAGTTACAGGAGCTCAACGGTCGTCTACTGAATTCGTCGAATTAGGGTACGTCGAATGACTCGAGGTCCTACATTCAAGGCTCAACAGTAAGTATTTGGAGTATATTAGCAAAAAATAAATAATATTTTAAATTAGATTTTATGTTTAAAAATCTATGAGTTAAATCACAAATATAAACAAATATTAGAACTTAAGTTTCGATTTTGTAGACGCTAGATTAACCTTTTTATTTAAGTGCTTATACATAGTAGGTTATGCGATGTTTTAAAGCAGAAAATTAAACACTGTGTATTATATAACAAAAATTAGATAATTTTCATTAGTTTATTATATAGAAATATGAACTAGTCACAAATAATAGGAACTAGTTTGAGCCTTTGAGGTAAAGGTTCTCACTAATATAATACTCCCTCCATCCCGCTACAATTAGCTACCAAACACTAGCTCCAAAATTAATATGTTGAAATAAAAAGGATTTATTGTAGCAGGACGGAGGTAATACTTGTTAAAGTAGTAGGTCATGGGAAATGGTCCTAGTAGTGGAATAAATAAATAAAAAAAACTATGTGTTTTGTTCCCTACTTTTTATTTAAAATAAAATAGGTAGTTTACTATCTATAATAATAATATTACTCTTGCCCATGTATTGATTAAGATACTTTTGAAGAATTAAATGCATTATTGTTTTTTATTAAATAAATATTTTAGATGTATTTCTTATTTAAATAATTAAATACAAAATAATCTTTGATATAATACATCCTTTTTATTTGAATACCTTGTTTAGAACTTGGGAATAACTTACATCATTTGCACTTTATAGTAATGAAATACTTCATTTATGGACTCATAAACAATAAAACCGAAAATAATGTATAACGACTAAATACATATTTAATATTTTACTTAAGAAAATTACATCATTCTAATTAGAGAAATACATTATTTTATTATTCATGTATGACTCAAAGACATATATTTAATCAACAAATATTAAATACATTATTTACTAAATCAATTATTAAAGGGAAGGTCTTGGGTTAGGCAGGCCTAAACGATTTAGACGAGTTTTATCCATTAACCCAAGCCCAAACTCATATAATATACCCTATTTGGGATGGGTGAACCCATTTGGGTAGGATAAAACCCGCCTAAACCATTTAGACATGCCTAACCCAAGTTTTTGCCATTATTAAAATAAATTTAAATTCGTAAAAAAAAAACCTAAGTCCATCTTATACAAATTCTTACCTTAATAATTAAAGATTGCAAAACCAATGAATTTCCTGCAAACGTTATTTTGTTGTCGTATAATTCTTCCCGACGGTAAAGTAGAAATCATATTAAGCTATTATCTACTGATATTAAATAAAGTGAAAAACACCAGATTAAAATTTAATTTTGTCCAAATAAATTAAATTTTTTGAAAACTTATACAAAATCAATACTTTTATAAAATAAAATTTCATATATTTATAATATAACAAATAGATTGATAAGAGCAGGACGGCACCATTCTTGAACTGGGGGAAGGTTGACGAATCCCATAGATTTTTATTTATTATTATTGTTATTGTTATACGTAGACAACAAATTATAAAATATTAATCTTATGAGCACGCCCACTACATTTAGGGTCTGCATAAGCCCTCATTAAGAGCACTGTGCTATTTTTATTGGTTGGTATTTACTTATCTTCGCATAGGGTAGGGTACCCATAGCTCTCATCGAAATATTAAATTGCTCCCTAATTTCAACGCTACCTTCTTACTTTCTTTCATTCAGAGCTACTTTCCTATTAGCATCAGCAATATTAGTTCTATCAAATTTGATTTTATAATATTACCTCCGTCTTGGTTTAATTGTTTTGAATTGACCGGAGTATAAGTGTAGAATAAATTAAATGGAATTAATATTTTATTATTAAGTGTGAATTTTTTTTAAGTAATCAGATAATTGAGTTGGGACAAATGAAAAATAAAAGTAAGATAATTAAGATGGAATGGAGAGAGTATCTTTAAATCATATCTACTATTTTACCAGAGTTTTACTTTTTGAATTGATTAAATTACACTTATGCACTACTGGATGCTATACGGCACTGTGTATTTAATATTTTTTAAAAACCAAGATATCAGCGAAATTGGGGTGTAATTATGTAATTTGGATTTGCTTAAACGTGTGTTGTTTGTGAGGGAATTATTTCATTTTAAGTGTTTTTGTAATCTAAATTGTAATCCATTAAAGAAAAAAAATATAATGAATGGTTCAAATCAATCGCTGTTGTCACGTCAAATTCAATATAATTATTGAAATATATTTTAAGAATATTTGGTAGCTCCTATTTTTTTTAATATAAAAAATGAGTGTATTATTTAAATGGTAATTATTATATTAAAAGTATATGCTATAATACTAGGCTTTAATATTGTGAAGAAATTACAATTAATATAAAGAATGGATAAATTTATAATAATGAAGAAAAGACAAGAACCATGGAGCTTGCAACAAAAGGCGTCGTCATCACTCATCATCTGCTTCAGGAAATCGGCAAACCCTAATCAATTCGTTTTCCCCTGTCCCCACCCCGACCCGATCCACATTTGAAACGTTGTTTGGCATTATCTTCAGTTTCACGAAAATATTTTCTTGAAAGTATTTATTGCTGCAAGTATCAGAATGCACTGCCCATCTATATTAATTGACTTTTTAGTTTCTGACGAAACTCGCTGCAAAATATGTCTGTGCTACACCACAGCATCCCATCTCTATCTCGGTTTCAGTGTTTTTCCATTGCTAGTCGCCGTTTTATCCCCAGATATGGGGTGAAGAATCCAAAATCCTGCGCCCCTTCTGGTATTCAATGCTCGACTTTTCTGCCGTCTGCTCTGCCGAATTCAATCAGCCATGCATCATCATCCCCTGTATCTTCTTTCAGTCAGGTCAAGAAAGGGTTCTTTTCATTTCATCTTCATCTTTTCAGTGATTGGGCATTTCCATGTTTTGGGTTATTCAAATGCGTTCCCTTTTTTTTTTTTTTTTTTTGGTTATGTAGTTGATAGAGGCTTTGATAAGCGGGGTGGATTTATCAGAAGCTGAAGCTGAGGCCTCTCTTGATTTCTTGTTGGATGGTGCTGATGAGGCTTTGATTAGCGCTTTTTTGGTGCTCTTGAGAGCTAAAGGAGAAACATACGAAGAAGTGAGTGCTCCCCTTTTTATGCCTATATATTTCAAGAAATAAAATGTACAATCATGATTCATGTGAATCTTGATTTTGCCATAATATTTTACCAAATCTTGCACTCAGTCCGAATTAGAATCGATTAGTTTCTATGAAAACACAGTTGCAGTGAGTTTCAGTTTGTTGATGAATCTGAACTTAAATCTGATAGCATGTTGCTTGTGCTTGAACTTGTGATACCAAAGCCATAGCGTTCTTTGCTGGATAGACATATATGCATGTATTCAAGGCTGTGCCATTAGCCAGGTGGGATCTCTGTACCACATTAAATAGTCAGACAATTACAATTTCTTTATAGCAAGGGTGTGTGTGTGTGTGCGCATTTACTTGATTTGTCGTGGCATGGAACACTGGCCCAGTGGTAAGAAACAGTGATATAAATTCTGACTACTACTGGCCATTAAATAGGTGGTTGGGCTTGCTAGGGCAATGGTAAAGCATTGTCGAAAAGTGGAAGGTCTGACTGATGCAGTTGACATTGTTGGGACTGGTGGCGATGGTGCAAATACTGTTAACATCTCTACCGGAGCTTCGATTCTCGCTGCAGCTAGTGGCGCAAAAGTGGCTAAGGTGGGATCTCGTGGATGCTAATAAAATTGCCATCTTGTTTCTAATGATTTGGTTGAAATGATTTCTTGAAACTTACAACTGCATCACAGCAAGGGAATCGGTCTAGTTCATCTGCTTGTGGTAGTGCTGATGTGCTCGAAGCATTGGGGGTTGCTATCAGCTTGGAACCAGAGGTATTTGCTTAGATACATTGATTTATTAGAAATTATGACAGATCTAACACAACTTCACTGTCCAAACATGAGATCATGGAAGAATGCTAGATTAGTTTCCTAACCATTTACTAATGCATGTGTATTACAGAATAATGCCTACTCATATGTATAAATAAAGATTAAACACAATTAGGTTTGTGATTTATGTGTGTTGCAAACCTGTCTAGACTAAAAAATTTGTTGATCAGGATGGTCACCTTCTGATCTGGAACTGTGACTAATACTCGAACCTGTTTACAATTGTGTAGTAGCCAGGAATTACTGGCAGACAAACCGGGGTTACCGCCTTTGGTATTTTCTTTGTAATTTGCAGTAAATATTACCTTGAGATTAATTAATAATGTAACCTTGAACAGCCCTTGCATTTGCCACTCTCAATTTGTTCTTGCAACTTCAAGAGATTAGTGTTTCACTGGAAAGAGCACTTGACATAAGTACAACAACAATCTCTTTTTAATCCATTCAGGGTGTTGAGAGGTGTGTAAATGAGGCAGGAATTGGATTTATGATGTCTCCAATCTATCATCCAGCAATGCAAATTGTTAGACCTGTCAGGAAAAAGCTGAAAGTGAAGACTGTATTTAATATATTAGGGCCCATGTTGAATCCAGCAAGAGTTCCTTTTGCTGTAGTTGGGGTGTACACAGAAGATCTGGTGAGTATATTTATTTGTTCAAGTTGCAATGTCATAGGATTTTATTATTCATGCAAGTTGAAGTTGAAGTTGAATACTGCTGGATGGCTTACGAGGGCGACAACAAAACTTTAGTCCTCGGATCATGGGTTTCTTTCCCTGTTAGATCCAGTATTTGGTACAAACAATAAAGCAAATGTATCATTTTGTGTGATAAGTTCCATTTTTCTCCTTTCAAGGTCCATAAAATGGCAAAAGCAGTTCAAAAGTTTGGCATGAAAAGGGCGCTGATCGTTCACTCTGAGGGACTGGACGAGATGAGCCCCCTCGGTAAGATGCACTTTTTGTTGTAAATCAGATGTACAAATCGTATATGGAATTCACCTCTCAGAACTTCCTGAAAAATCATGCAGGGCCAGGGCTAGTTCTTGATGTCACTTCAGATAAGATAGAAAAGTTCTCATTTGATCCATGTAAGAATCTTCTTGCTACCTTCTGTGAAGGCTCAAGATTTTATTTTATTTTTTTTCCTCAAAAATCACTGATCCAAATTACATTTATGCTCAGTGGAATTTGGAATCCCTCGCTGCACCTTGGAGGATTTACGGGGTGGAGGGCCGGAGTACAATGCTGATGCAATGAGGCGCGTTCTAGCCGGAGAAAAGGGGCCTATTGCTGATGCCTTGGTAAATATTCTCAACTTTCTAATATTGTCATCCATCAATGAGGCCAACTTCTGTATATATCTTCTCATTCATTCATTCAATGCCACAGGTGCTGAACGCGGCAGCTGCTCTCTTGGTAAGTGGGCGTGTCAACAATCTAGGAGAAGGAGTGGATCTCGCTCGTGTAACGCATCAATCTGGCAAAGCTCTCAAGACTCTCGATCAGTGGATCCAGATATCAAATGTAAGAAAGATAAGATGCAGCAATTTATATTTCTTCAACCCTTTTGATCAACAGAAGCTAACCAGCAATGTGTTTATCTACATATCAGAAGGTGAATGAAGCAGCATTCAGTGGCGCAAACAGAAGCTGAGCTGATAGGCTATTTCACCAAACTATATTGCACAATGCAAACATGTAATAAACATTTAGTAATAATACAGAGTTTGAGAGATGAGCAGCATTAGAGCTTGAAAGGGATGGCCTTGAGGGGGACTGCTTTCTGCAACGCCATTCCAAACACATCTCTTCTGTGAGCTACTTTTCCATTTTCCTCCAATTTCCAATCAAAATTGTGAATCAATGTTCCCACCATAGCATGTAGCATCCGATTCGCCAGTGGCAAGCCGGGGCAGATTCTCCTCCCCGCTCCAAACGGAATGAGCTCGAAATCACGACCTTTATAATCAGTGTTCTTATCCAAAAATCGCTCGGGCACGAAGGAGTCTGGGTCAGGCCATACGCTTGGATCTCGATGAATTGCCCACACATTGATCAATACTCTGGTATTTTTAGGGATTGTGTAGCCATGGATCTGCACGTCCTGCTCTGTTTTGTGAGGAACGAGAAGCGGAGCGATAGGGTGGAAACGAAACACTTCTTTGATCACGGCTTCCAAATATGGGAGGCTTGAGAAATCGGATTCACGGATTTGTTTCCTCTCTCCTATTACTGTTTTGAGCTCGCGTTTGGCCTTTGACAACTTCTCCGGATGGAGTAGCAACTCTGTCATCACCCATTCCGTTGTGCTTGCGCTTGAATCAGCTCCGGCTATAGCTAAATCCTATTT
>JAPKLW010000848.1:0-22197 GCA_026898455.1 Plectranthus barbatus
GAGCAGGAAGCAGGGATGGTCGAAACCAACCAAGAAAGAATGAACGGATTACATGACCGAGCTTGCCAATGATAGCTCGTGGATCTCACTCAGCATCCACTCCTCCCCGGTCTGACCTCCCAGAACTATAGCTCTCGTTCCTCCAACGATGCATGTACTATGCCCCCACGCAAATCTGGGAGGCCGTCCAGGGACGTTCAGGATCCTCCATGTTGGCTTCTCTTCTGTCGGATCAAGTATGTAAAGTTGGGAAGCGGAGTGGAGGCCCGCCACCGAGCCACCAAATACGAGGATCCTACCACCAGGAAGGCTCACAGCCACATGATCAAGCCGAGGAGGAGGTGCTACGCCTCCTGGATTTCCAGCACCGGGCATCCCACTCCCTGTGACAGATCTCCAGCAAGGTTCCTCCTCACTCAAATCCATGGTGAAAACGTCACTAGATCGAAACCGCAGAGGGCCGCTTTTGGCAAGACCTCCAAACATCAAGATTTTCCTTCCCCCATAAACGGATAATGTGTGGCCCAGACGTGAAGGTGGAGTCCATGTCACCGGTATCTCTCGCCACACTGGTTTCTCCATCGACAGATCAAGCAGGAAGGTATCACTCAGAAGCACTCCAGAATCTGCACAACCACCAGACACTATCAGCTTAGTCCCATCAAGAGTGCATGAGCTATGCCAAGATCTAGGAAGCGGTGGTGCCAAGCTAGAGATTTCGCGCCAAGTTGGATGTTTGGCATCCAAGTCCAACACAAAGACATCATTGAGTAGGCCTTGTCTCCCACAACCACCGAACAGAACAAGATGAGAGCCATTCACGCAAGACAATGTATGACCCCAACGTCCAGGAGGTGGTGAGCTCACTTTCACATGTTGCCACTCTGGATTAGTGGAGTTCAGGTCCAATACAAAGGTATCGTTCATGGGTTGCATGTTGACGCCTTCGCCACCAAAAAGGACCACACGATTCCCAACAGCACATGCACTGAAGTTGCAACGTGAGGGTTCAACTGCACCTCCGACAGTTAGTTTCCTCCATGCTGCAGCTTCAAGAGTTGTAAGTTCCCTCGCCAACCTACCCCATCCTAATCTTTTAGCACCAGGCACCGTCTCCAACACCCTAGTAGTTTCACTACCCCATGCATTTTGACAGACCATTCGCCAAAGATCTTCATTCTTTGTTAGCTCATAAAACCGTTGACAAACAGAGCCAACTGATGCAATGTCTCTTGGAGTCAGTTGAGAAAGAATCTCGAGAGCAATTACTTCATCACTCAACTGCATTATCCCACATACCCCACGGCTGGTGCTCCGGATATCTTCGGAAACTACTCCAGTAGAAGAAGTATTAAATCTAAGTCTTTGAGATGCTCTAGAAGATTCCTTGGCCGAAAGCGGACCCAAATCAAGCGTTGTTTCTGTAAAAACTTGTATACCAATTACATGTGTCACTGTTTCATCATCACCATATATTGGAGTCATACGCAATCTATTCATCAGTGGGGATCCATCTTTCCTGAAATTCAAAAGTTCTCCTTGAAACTCAACACCTTTCTCCAGGCATCTTCTTATTTCAGCCACTACTGTGGAGTTCACAAGGGGATGTCTTCTCTTGGCAAACGGGCCTCTGCATTGCAGGAAACGGCTGCAGCAATCCAGAAAATTGTGACATTAATAAACCATCACACAAACATGACCTATATTATCTATAACTAATCCTCTTGCCCTCATGAAAGAGAAGGGAAGGGAGAAAAAATATATTAAAAGACGATGGTTCATGGTTTGCTTTTCACATGCAGAACAAGCATAAAGTCACAAGTCTTCTAGCTTATACTTAGTGGTATTTCTCAATCTTGTATGAATGAGCTCCCCAACCCAAATATAATGGAAAGAAAGAACACAAAACTCAAAGTTGGAACCTAAAATACACATTTCACCTAATCTCATTAAGCATTAAGTCTAGCTAACCATATGATAATGAAATTCACCATGACAGCTTCTAAAATTGGCATTCAGGCTACAACTACTACTGCACTTACCTTGGTTAGTGGATGAGCATCAGAAAGCTCCTGTCTTCTTAGTGATAGACGAAGGAATGAATAACAAGCAATTCATGTGCACATCCATATTTGTGAGATGTGAACAAATCTACTTTAAGTAATAAAGCTAAATATCAAAGAAGAAAAGAAATTGGGCAATGAAACCCCAGGGCAGTCATGATCAGACAAGACACAGTATTTCCGCCAATAACCACGTAACATGAAAATAGTTTCAATTACAAATCAAAAGCAGCATACTCAAGAATAAAGCAAATAAAATATTCTATTTCACCTCTCCTTGTTCATGTTGGATCATTCCGTTGACTCTAATACATATCAAATACTAACCTGACACCAAAATCATCTCAATCAAGTTGCAGCTTCAATTTTCACCTAGAACTACTCATCCAAGTACTAAAACTATACCTACCCTCCTTCCTCACAAAGCAAATAACATAAGAAAAGTAGGGGGGCACCCATACAAAAAAATATGAAATGGAGAAATCCAAGCAGCACACTAATTGCAATGCTTACTGAATCAGCTACTGCCAGAGGTCTATCCAAAAGAACTCAGAATAAATAACCATCTAAACAACACCGGTTTTAAGTAATTCAAACATTTAGCATACCTTCTCCTTATCAAAACCCACAATAAGCATCTATATGGTGTCCCAAATTTGGGGGAATCCGGGCAATAGCAATATCAATATCTCCACATGAGTCCCCTTTACAGATTATTTTGGCCCAAAAATCACCCTAAGAAAGCAAGGAAGTAATACGAGACAGTCCCTAATCATAAAAATACATATCTATATACTAGAAAGAAACACACATCAATGCAAATAATCATAAACCCGCTGCCAAAGAAACAAATTTCCACCACAAAAAAAATGCCTTATCTACGCATCAAACGAGAAAATAACTAACCAATTACGTCCGAGAACTTCCTCCGCCCGAAATCCAGTAACCATCTCGAAAACGGAATTGACGTAAATAAGGGGATGGTCGGGCTCCAAAGCATCCGTAACAACAAACCCACACGGCGCCGGCTGCAGGAGCGTGTCGACGGGGAACGGAAGCTGACCGCCACCGCCTTTCCTCAGCAAAAACCCTAACCCTTCCTCAATTTCTTCCTCCTCTCCGCCGCTCAGATCAGACTCCGAGTTGCTGTCCCACTCCATCATACCTCAGAAACACCAAACACTCCTTCACCCCATACCACAATAATCAACAATAAATTCAAACCAAATCGCGGTGAACAAGTGGGGATCAAAATTGGGGGTTTTAGGGTTGGGACTGTGTGGAAATGAATGGATGAGAAGCTGTTTTTAGCAAGAAAATAGAGAGAGGGACCAATCCACAGAAAGAGAGAGAGGGCTTGTTGGTGTTCACCGCCTTCACTTCAAGGACAAAAAGGGCAACTACAAAATGAGATTTTTGGATGAAATAACTCCGATTTTCGAGGTTCAATAGTCATGGAAGATTGAAGATAACGCTTTTCTGACTTTGAACAAAAATATCAGCTCTTTACCAATTCCATTTTTTTCCTTTATTTATAGCTCAAAAATATTAAATAATCAAAAAAAATATAATCTATTTTCCAGTCGAATTCCCCAAAATAACCCTACTGTACTATTTTTCTATGTCACCTCCTCTCTCACACTCCCAACTCCAAATCTCTCTCTAGAAAACAAAAACAAAAAAAAAAAAAATTGCCGATTGAGAACGAGACGCCGCCGCCGAGATCGGAGAGATAGTGCCGTAAGCCGGAATCTCCAGTGATGGATTCTTCGGCACGGTTCTATAATGAAAGTCCTCTCTCTTTACTTTCTTATGGGATGCTGTCGCCATTGCCAATGTTCGAAACGATACCGTTTTGCAATGTACGTTCAAGCTTCAGAGAAGATATTATTGTAAGCGTGCAGTTGCAGTGTGGATGGAGGGGACATCGAATTTTTCAATTTTGAATTAGTTTTTAGTATCGCATTGGTTTGGATTGAATCGATGAAAGTGAGAAGCTCTGGATGGAGATGACGATCATCACCTCAACATGTGTGGATTTTTGGATGCAGAATCAAGTAATGAATGTGAAATTTCTCGGAGAATCACAAAATAAAGAGAGAGAAAATATATCTGAATTTATTTGAAACAACTGCTCACTTTCTACAACCCTAGCTAAAGGCAGAATGCAGATACATACAACTACAAGTCGCCATGAATTCTGTGTTGAGCAGAGCAGATGATCTCCGCCGTCAATTTTTGTCGCAAGCTTCACCGATGTCCACCTTGGGATTATGAAACAAACAACGCAGCTGCGCCTTTTGAATCTTCATTCTCGATCTTACCTCTGCCAATTCCTGCTTCAATCTGGAATTCTCGTCGCGCAGTCTTTCGCAGTTCTTCTTCAGTATCTTACACTCTACCTCCGTCTGCTTTAGTTTTGATCTGCACACATTCAAACATCTTACACACACACACACAGAATCCATATTAATTGATAATAGAAAAATAAAGTAAAAAGTAATTAATACCTTGCTCTTCGGTTTTGAAACCACACTTCTACTTGCCTGGGCTTCAGATTCAGTTTTCCTGCAATTGCTTGTTTCTGTGCCTGTCACAGTTTATATTATCATTTTAGCAAATCTACCTATGATGAATATATGTATATGCATATGTATATGAAGAGAGAGACTGGATTAAGGGTAGGGTGTAGTTTGAAAGTGTCTTCGAGCAGAGTAGTCTGATCATGGCTGAGCCTCAGTTTCTTCCTACTACAATCTTTGAAAAAATCGATTTCCTCCTCCCCTTTGCTTCTCTCCATCTCATTTTCTCGAAAACTTCTCGAGCTAGAGCTCGACTCGATAATTCCTACATTGGTAAAGTGACATGGGGTCGAAAGATCGAGAAAAACACTAGAATTAATAAACTCTCTCTCATGCCCATTTTGATCCAACCCAAGTTTAAGAGTAGTGTTACAATCACCATAATCATTCCCCTCCATGGTTGTTGATGAAGAAAAGAAATAGCATGAGATCAAGAAGGTCAAGTTTGGAGATATTATATTCATGTAAAGAAAGAAAACTAGTACTTAATTTTGAGGGTATCAAATGGAATGATATGTTTAATATGCATTAATTATGAGTGATTAATGGCAAAAGAAAAATAGAAGAGTGCAATAATGATGGAATGCGTTAGGAATATGAGTCCTAGGAGGAAATCAATGAAATGAAATCCCACTACAAAGTGACAAAAGGATTAATTATTGGATTTGACTCTTATTTGTTATAAATAAATGTATCAAACTGTATTTTGATTTAGAATTTATTGGTGAAGTAAGTTTCATGTGAAGGTATAATGACATCATATGTCATAACGTAATAAGAATGTAGAGAGAATAAAACCGGAAAGGAAAACAATGGGGAAATGAAGGGTTCGAGTTGAGCACTAGGATGAGTTGTCTGATTTTTAGTAGTCATGTTTAATAAAGTTGAAGATATGGGGGGGGCAATAATTATGAAGTTAGTCAAAAAGATTAATTATATCATTTAATTTAACTAGTAACCCCTACGCCATGAAAAGAAAGAGACCCACTTCAAACGATCCATTCATTTAAAAATGACCCATGTCAAAATTTACAGTGAATTCCTGTGATTTTCTCAGTCCTCACAAAGTGGAAACAAGATACATGATATTACCACACTTTAATTGTATTGTCCATATCTAAACAACAGGAACACTTAATATCCATCGTTAAACACGTATTAATGCACCACGAATGATATTACATAAATTAAAATTGACTCCATCACCAATGCGAATCTGCCACTTCATCCGTAAGCACATTAACATGTGGCCACGGTGTGCATCGGAGCGTTTCTAATCAATTCAAGTATGAGTGAAGCAAAATTTAAAGTAATGGTTCATCATTGTCAACTTCCAAGATAATCAATGTAAAACTAGGAAATAGCAACATATTTTGAAATTTAAAGTGTATCTACAAATTGTTGCTTATTACGGCAACATTTTGTTTTCCCAGTGGAATGTACAAACTCGATTGCTAATGTACCACAAATGGCAGCTCAAATCAATCATCTTAATTCATATTAAAGTATCATAAGCAATTAAAGGTAGCAGTTTTCATCACTCAAGTTTAAACCACTGAGCTCAATAGATATGCTGAAATCTCGAATTACTCTGCGTAACCGAGCTTTTTCAAGAAAATCAAGGCATGTATTATGATGGAGAGATTTCAGGTTTATCGCGTAGAGCGGAATGGAGTGAGAGCATACCATTAGAGTATTGCTTTCTCACCTTCCTGTACTTCTCAAGCAGCATTTTGTAATGCAACTCCACATCCTGAAACTCTACTTCGAGACAGAACTTAGACCTGACCTGCACGAAAACAGCCTCGGCTGTCTCCCGATGCTGAATCAATAGATCAAACAGGTACCTGTTATCTTCTGTGGATGAAATACTCGGCCTTTCTGTATCCTCACCTTCTATGCTGAGGGACTTCATCCATCTTAAACTCTCGAAAGGGTCTTCGTCTTTCTGTAGAGCTGCTTCTAGATGTGAACATGCATCAGAAAACTTGGACTCACTGGTGACCCTGGTGAGCAAGAAGCCAAAAGTTTTCCTCTGATTTCGTTGGAGCCAATCTCTAGTGTCAGAAGAAAATGGCATTGCTCCAACCAAGCAAGCCTTCTGAAATGCTGGATCAAGATTTCCGATTAATTTTATTGCAATATGCAATAGTTTCACAGATAACAAGTGTAGACTCCATTGGAGAGAATCTTCAGACTTGTAGTGTAATGTTCTCTGTTTCTTGTTCCAACTATAGAGTGCAACTTGCACAAAACCTTCCCACCTGTGACAGGAACAATCATAGTCAATCTCTGTGCAAACTAACTCGATAGCAGCGTGCTTGGGCGGGATAATATTATATGATGTGTGGAATGAAAGGACTCACTCAAATGGAGGCTCAATTTCAATAGCCAGAGTCATATGCAATGAGAATTTGGTTGTGTTCGCATTTTCATCATCATCCACATCGGTTATTGCCTCATGTGGGAAACCTCTAGGAATGTATAAGATATCGCCTTCTTTCAGCACGATCTGCTGGTATCCAGGAACCTCATCACTTCCATCCTCAAAATTATGCAGGCTACAGGAAGGTTCGTACAAGCGAGGTAACTGGGAATCTGGCTGTGGATATATTTTCCATCTTTTCACACCAATAAGTTGGCATACAAAGACACAGTGATCGTCAATGTGACGAGCCAGGCCTTGTGAATTGGATGGTGTCAAGTACATATTGACACCAGCAGAAGGCTGCCCAAATAGATAAGCCAAACCATCTGCAATAACAGCAATAGTTTGATAACGAAGTTCCATACCACGTAGAGCAATTGAGTAACCCTCCTTAAATGCTTCTGCACATTTCAATATATCATTAATACTGAAAATATGAGGAGGGAGGCGACCAGAGTCCAGCTGCTCCTGAAAGTAGTGAACCTCTCCTTTGCTGTACTGTGTTTTTACAACTCGAATATCCTGGTTGTAGATAATTGGGTGACCAAGCTGACTCTTTATTTCCTCGATGACATGAAGGATGTGTAGCTCATCTGATGCAATGGCAGGGCAAGAAGTAAAGCATTTTAGCAAGGAAGGGAGAACAGAAGGTATTGCCTCTTTCAAACCATGACATTGCAGAAAAGGCTCGAAAATACCATCTTGGCCTAACGAAGCCTTTGACTCATTCCTTAACAGCATAGGAGATATCTCCCAAATCTCAGATAAGAATGGCTCAAGACTAGCTTTCCCCAAACCAAAAATACCTTTCTCAGCAAGTTCAAGATCAACAGATTCTGGGTAAATACCATAATTCATCGATAGCTTGAAAATACTTTCAACCAAATTATATGTTTTGATTTTACTAGTAAATAACTCATTTCCCTGATCACTTCTTGAAATAGCATTTTGCAACCTCTGCTTATGCGCTTGTCCCCATAGTCCTCTTAAAAGAACTAAAAATCTTTCAGAAACATCTTTTGGTATAAGCTGCAGCTGCTCAAGTGCTGAAGAGTTGATAAGAGTAGTTGCTCCCTGAAGAAGCAATAGAGAATACTCGTATTCTTTTAACAGCGTCATGTCAGAAGCAAGACCAACTGTTGCTGCTGGAGGTTTGAATTCCTGCAAGAAGCATAGACTAACAGATGTTAAGTCATTTTCTGAATCTCCTCAAACAAAGGCTGTAAATCAGAGAATACATCGGTGATTTTTGTCATTTATCTTTCATTTAAGAGAGATCCATCAAACTAGCTTGCACCAAGTAAATCCAATCAGCATTTTTTTAGGCATCATTATATCTCGTTACTCCCCCAAGCATCAAGTAGAATATGGCAATCAGGTTTTTAAATTACACAATATCAATTTTTAGCCAAGTAACTACTATCATTTATACATTGAGATGAAGAGCTGAACACCCTAAAATCCATGCAATAAAACTCCATGAATTTCCCCAATACCAGTCATACTTAATGAATAAAACACTGCCATCAATGAATCACTAACTTGATATATTGAGAGTATACACAACATTAACGAATCAAATCGAAATCAAAGATGCTGCTCACATAAAATTCTCAGTTGCACCGAAATGTAGCAGCCGCTGTATTCCAGCCGACGCCGCGGATAAATCCAATACAGCATTGCAAGCAGCAATTGCGATCTCCCTTTCCGAATTTCTCAACAGTGAGATCAATCTCTTCACTATCTCATCTTCCGCGGCAACCCGCTCACTCATCTCTAACGATGCTAGCGACGCAGCACCTACAATATCCGCACTTCTACACACGATTTCGGTACAACTGCAGTGACAAACACACGAACGGCACATAAAAACATCAGAAGGAATTCATAACAAAAACAGAGGAGCAGATGTTCAACAAATTCAAATCATTATCATTACTCGGATTCCAAAAGAGACGGAATTAACGCGAGGATTGGAGGCAAGCTCAAACGTGGAAGAGATGATAATATTTTGTTCAAACATTTCTTAATTAGGGCTTTTTCCACAAGAGATTTCGAACAAAGCGCTGCCAAAAGCACAGGTAAAACAGTTTCATGATTCCGCATGTTTCTCTTGTTCTTCTTCTTCGTAGCAATTCTTCTTCCTCTCCCCATCATCTGCTTCTGCTTTACCTCCATCGATTTCAAACAAAATTCAGCTTCCCACTCATAAACAGACAGGATTTATTCTGTTTGAGCTTGAATATTTCTGGACCTCCGTAAAGACTAAATCTCCAAGCCCAATTAGCCTTTCTATTAATTTGTCGAACACCCAATTTTTTCTAGAAAATATATGTATGAGACACATCTTATTTTTAAGATAATTTAATCAATCGATTCTCGTTTTAATAAAAATCGTTAGATTTTATCTAATTAATTGATCATTTTTTATGAATAAATAGAAACAATGGACTTGAAAGAGATATTTTCTACATTAAACTAGGGAGTTATAGTAACTTTATCTCAAAAAATTATCCTAATTATTTTCAGTTTGGATATTTTATCCTAATTTAATATTCTCAAAAAAAAAAACATTACCCCATATTTTATGTTAGAATTTTCTATCCCGCATTTTTTTCGTTATAAAACTCTGCCAGCAAAATAAAAATGTGTAATTAAAATCTAGTTGAAAAAATTGGAGTATGTTTTCTGAAAATTTTCTATATAGATAAAATTATAACTAGTTTCTCACTTTAAACTATTTATTCTACTTGTATCACTGAAACCAAAAAGTGAAAAAGAGACGCTCTATTCTTCAAATAAACTTGATTTACAAGTGTAAAATTCATATCTTAGTTCGACTGAATTAACCAGACATAATTAATTTGGGTCAATTACCAAAAAAAATAAAAATTTAATTTTGAAAATGTGGAGAAGTAATTATGGAAGAAAATGACAAACATCAAATATGCATTATGTATAGAAGGAAAAGTAACCAATGGCTGAGGCACTGTCCCTTGCGACACCATCCATGTGTCTTATATATTCAAATTCTACACTAATTTTGAGTTTCATTCATCCCCTACCCCCCAACATTGCCTTCATTTTTCATGTTGTTTTCCCATGGAGATTTCTGGGTTTCAATTAGCCTGCTGCTGCAGCTTTTCATATGTTTTTTAGAGAGAGAGAAAGAGAGAGAGATGCAAATGTTCTGCCCAACTCCACCCCTGATTCTCATCGTTTCAGCAATTCCAAGGTCCATCAATTTCCACAGAAATGGGCGTTTCCGCTTTCCACCTCTGCATTTTCGCGCTCTTCATCCAAACGTCGGCTAGAAGGCTGGCGGAGGAATACGGGGAAGACGTGCCGTCATCGCCGCCGCATCCCGGGGGCGCCGCGATCAAGCCGGGCATCACCGTGATCGTGGCGGCCATCACCACCATCTTCATACTAACATTCATACTCCTCGTCTACGTGCAGCATTGCAAGACCGGAATCCTCGGCGGCAACTCGCGAGCCAGGCTCCCGATCTCCCGAGTCGACTCCGGAGTCAACAAGAAAGTGATCCAGCAGCTGCCGCTGTTCCGCTTCTCCTCCCTCCGCGGCCACAAGGACGGCCTCGAATGCTCCGTCTGCCTCGCCCGCTTCGAGGCGGAGGAGGTGCTCCGCCTCCTCCCCAAATGCCGCCACGCCTTCCACGTGGACTGCGTCGACACGTGGCTCGACGAGCACTCCACTTGCCCGCTCTGCCGCTACCGCGTCCGCCCCGAGGATATTCTCCTCATCGACTGCCACGGCAGCAACCGCAAAGCTCTCCACAACTACAACAACCACAACTACAGCCGCGGCGCCGCCGCTGGGAGTTACATGAACCCCGGTGGGGTGTTCTCCAGCCGCCACTCTTCCGCAGGAGAGAGGAGCGGCGCGGTGGAGAATCCCGTCGGCAGGCTGCGGAATCAGTCGAGGCGGTGGAGTTCGTTTGACGTCAGAGGCGGTTCGCGGCGGAAGACTGGAACGCCGTTGTTCTCGAGGAGAAGTTTGAGCCGGAGAGACGAGCGGCTGGCGGTGCAAGGGGACAAGCACCGGCTGGAGCACCAGATAGTGGTGTCGGACGGCCGGGAGGCGGAGGCGGAGGAGAGGAGCGACGTGAAAGAGGAGAAAATGCTATTCCTAAGTACGGAGCTGCTGCTGGAACGAGGGGAGGAAGATGATGAGGAGGATGCGAGGATGAAAAGGAGTAAGAGCGACGTCGTGGAGAGAAAGGGAAGAGAGAGAGAGGAAGAAAGAATCGGGAAGAGATTGCTGGATTGGCTCCCGCAGTTCCACCACAAACCGCCTGCAAATTCCGCCGCTTCTTCCTCAGTTTAGAGAGAGAGAGAGAGAGAGAGAGAGAGATTGATCACGATAGCAAATAATTGGTAGTTATAGTAATACTAATAATTTTCATACACAAAAAAGAAAAAGAAAAGCACACAGTTTTTTATTGGGTAATGAAACAATGAGGTGAAGAAGATTACATTACTGTACACACCTGAGATAAATCGATCACTATATAACCTAAAAAAACTCTGCATTTGCAAGTTTTTTTTTTCCCTAACCAACTCAGCTAAACCCATAGCCGAAAAAAACACACAAAAAATGCAAGCTCTCACAACAAACATGGAATCAAAAAAGAATATCAATCAAGAAACACAAAAACCAAGTCCAAGTCTAAATCCAAAGACTCGGGAAGTTGCTCCTTTCGCTGTATACATATTGCACCCGTGTGCAATGATGCCGGAAACGAAGGGGACTGCAATTGGCAACTATACGGGGGAGATTAAAAAATACCGTACAAATTTGCAACCATTGTTGATGTTGATCTTGATCATGTCTGCAGCAACGCTACGTCGTCTACTTAGTGTTTAGATTTAGAATAAGAGGAGTGACATCTTGAGCTTGTTCTGTTTCCATTTCGGCAGCTTGTAGAAGGCGTCCTTCGTCGTCCCGAATTTCTCCTTGAACTCTGCCGACGACAGGTAGGTCTGTGGAAGGAGACGGAGACGGAGACAGAGACAACAAATGTATTAGCTTGTTTGATCATGGAATGTTTCGGATATTTTCAATCAATCCTGTGTTCTGGCTTCAGCTTACCTCTCGCTTTGTCACATCGATATCGGCAACCGGATCGGTCGATGTAGTTTTAAGACGGTCGTAGGGGTATACTGTGAGTCCTTCCTCATCCTCAGCTTCATTTTCCTTCACATCTTCCTGTATGGGCTCCGGCTTGGCTTTGGGACTGGGATCCACCGAGTTCTGCTTCGATAACGGCTCGGGTTTCGGCTTGCCCGCCTCCGGGCTCGCTTCAACACCGAGGAAGATGATTCAACAAACATCACTGACAAGAAAAGAAAGCCTAGATTGAGAAAAATTAATATACCTTTAGTCGACCGGGGTAACACGAACTGCCGAGCAGGCGGCGGTTGTTCGAAACTCGAACTCAAGGACGCTATAGCTGCAGATCTTGCCTTTTGCTCTGAATCTGGCGTCACAGATTTCGGATACACCTTTCTTACCATTGGTGGAGGAGTTGACAAATTTCTTGCATTTGCATTCTCAAAATTGGCTGCTAGAGCGTTGAAAGCTGGGGATCTTCCTCTTACGCGAACTCTGTCGGGGCTAAACGACATGCTTCTCGAACGCTGAGATTTCTCCGGTGCAGCTGATCTTCCCCCGTACGAGACGGGCGTCCTCCTCTTGGGTTTCTGTCACGGGAAAGTCCATACAAGATCCATTCATCATGCATTTTATAACTTGTGTCTAAGAAAGGCTAAGTTTGAGAAGCAAAAGCAGCTTACATCCATCACTGGAGTGCCTCCATTTTTAACAATAGTCAATTTTCTTTGGAAAGAATTGCCATGCATCTGCAACAATTGAAATTACTGAGTGCAAGCTGAAGATCTGAACTTGAATGAAATGAGACATGCTGAGTGCAGGACTTACTGCAGATTTCGACGAGTCCCACGAGAAAAAACGAGTGAAAAAAGGTGGCTCTCCGCCTTCCATAACAATGTATATTGGGGCTCGGAGTGATAGCTTCTCGTGAAGGAAATCACGCTCCAGAAATTTCTGTTCAGAATGTTGAACAAGTCAATCATCTTCGACGTAAAGAGCTGATAAACCCGAATTTCATATTCAGTGTGTTTATCGACGATATATATTATCATAAACATGATAAAATGGTACCAATCCCATTTCAAGAAAGCGATACGTGTAAAATTTCGGATTGTGTTGACAGCTTCAGCAAAAGCAAAACATAAAGCTTACCTCTCCAATACTTAAGGCATTCAACTTATTCTTAGTGTCCACCTGTTGCCCAACCCAAATGTATATGTCAGAGTGACAGTCGAGAATGAATATATCCTCGGTCATTAGATCGCTCTGGTCGAAGTTGTACACCTCCGTCACCTGCAACATGGTTTGTGATCGACTCTCATAAGAAGGCAAAAGCTCAAAAACAACAATTGCGGCCCTTATCATAGAATTCTAAAGATATATGAAAATATAGAGATATGAAATATGTAGTGTACCTTGAAATCTCCTGAAAGCAGCATGAAGTTTAAGCCAGGATTATACAACAAACGAGTGAATGAAACAAGTTAGTGGGATTATCAAGGATAACGAGTAGTAATGTCAGTTAGAAAGAAACTATACCCTTTGTCAAAGTGCACGAGAACAGATGAGGATCGCTCTCGGGTTCTCTAGTAATTTTCTGGCTCGGGTATTCGGACTTCCCACCTAATAAATCCCAGAACTGCTCAGATTCTGCACCTTCTTTCTGCAGCTTAGACTGCGTGTTTGGCTGCAATGTGTGAGGCCAAATGGACACGTGAGATACACCAAACAGAGATTTTCCAGCAACAGAATAACCAAACACTCAGCATTTTTACTTACTAACAAAATAAGCATTTAAGGGAGTAGAAATGTTTGGAAAAAAATAACCTACTGACAGGGATAGTAAAAATATTCAATGATAAGAATACTCATAAGCAAGTTTTAGACCTTTATAAGATCCAGCTGTCTCTCGACGATTTCCTGGGCTTCAGGTGTGGTAAGATTTCCTGACCATGTAAACACCGAGGACCCACTATGCAGTATGTAACAGTAGGAGGAATTCAATGATGAAGCAACCTGAATCAGTTTAAAAATGAATTAATATCACATTGGCTGCGTACAGAATCATTTGACCAGGGAAAAAGACGAGGAAGAGCCATGAAGTCACAGAATACTAGTTTAGTATCAGGGATGACTGCAAGCTCAACAGAAGAATATATCAAATCATAAGACTTACTGGTTCAACTTGAATTGCTTGCATATTTTCTGGTCCATTTCCCTGGACCCGGAATAATGCAAGTCCTTCCTCTGAATATGTATCATCTGTAAGTTCCTTCTCGGCTATGTAGTTCTTGTAGCCCTTACTAAGACCACCCTGGTAAATTGCAGACTAGATCATGTCATGGACAATACATAATTGAAAGAAATATGAAACAAATATGGACACAAGAGGGACTCTTAAGTCTCTCTGATCATGTTGGTGAACCCACAGACCTTAAAGACAATGAAGCACTGAAAAATCGCAAAGAACTGGATCGGTTCACTTCCTTCATAGATGCGAGCCTAGTGAGGCAAAACAATTAAAGTATAAATAGAACTGTTGGAAACAGAAACAAGCATTGAGCAGTAAAAAAATAATTAAATGATTAAGGAAGGTGATGTGCCTGAGTGGGTAAGAACTTCAGAGACTCGACCATCTTCGTTGCCTGTGAGGTTGCCGATACCCTATCTTCCTACAGAGCATGATTTACAAGATCAGCAAGTACATCCATAAGTCTTTAGCACTTCCAAAACAAATATGGCGTGTCTGGAGAAATAATTCTGGGATGGTAATTATTTCTCAGCGTCTTCTCATTTCAGGATTTACTCATTTCAGTAATAAAAAGCTAAATGCTTCTTCTGGAACTGTTTCAACAGATTCTTTAATGAATATCTACACAAAAATATATCAGGTAACCAAGGTGATTACTAGAATGCCGATGGACAGCTAAGAAGAACTTGGTTTCCCTCGGCACTTTTAAGTTATTATTCAACAGTTATGCATTCTTGATGTGTATCAAAAGAGGTTTCTATCATAGGCTGCTGAACAAAATCCTCATTTTGGGTAAAATTCCATCAAACAGCCCTAGTATAGTATATAGGAAGAACAACTCCTCTTGTCATCAGCCACTCAAGAAGGGGAGTGTACAAGGTTTCGACAAATCAGTGCAATTGGTTGAGCTTATTTGAGTTGTTCATAAGCAACACTTAATATTCATTATTTTCTGTTCAGCTAAGAAACGGATCTAAACCCAAGGAAAGGTCAGATTTTTTAGAAAGCAGTTGCTTAGAATATTAGATTTCCTCTCTATATTGCAATGTGGAAACTCAAAATGTTGAAATTCCTGGATATTATAAATTGGTTAAAGTAAATATTTTGACAATATGAATATTTCACCTCAACACTAAGCTTCCCGATCCAGGTGCCTATTAGTTGTTCCTCTTTCTCGTCTCCAGGATAAGAATATTGGAAAATATAGCAATCCCCACTGTAGAACTTGGATAGATCAGAAGCTGTAAGAAGAGTCTTTTGTTGACCGTCAACACGCCAAACCTGGAAATGAAACAAAGCGAAAGTAAAAATGTATTCATAGAGAAGGAAGAGAGAAATAGAGGAGACACCCAACTAGTATATGAATATCCTTCCAAAACATATCGAATTTGCTTTCCTTGTTTTCAACATGAGAAAACTGAAGTGGACAGATAAATAAGAGGCTGGTTTTTGAAGCATTATAAACAGAATATACCCTGAGCTTTTTGCAAATCACCTGTAAATTCCCTGTGCAGTCTATATAAGGTTGTGGTTCTTCCTTGGGACTTTCTGCCTTGAGAAGACCCTTCACATTAATCCCTTGACGCTTCAGAAGTGCTAGACGCATCAAATTGACAGCAAACAATAAGAACTCAACAGATAACGAAAGTTCATATTCTCGATAATCATGACAATAAAGAAAAAGGAAAGTGCATTGTAAATAAAACACAGCTGAGATAAAGCAAATATACCTGCAACTTTCCCTCTACCGTCTTCAGACACAGCCACGCTGTTTGTCTGGGGCCATGAGTTAAACTTTGAGCGGAACATCACCGTCTCAAATCCCTCAATCATGCGGATTACATGAGATCTAGGTCTAACTTGGCTACTCAGTAATTCCTACAAGTGGACATATATGTTTAATATATCAGAGTTTGATAAGGAACCCAGAAGAAAAACATTAACCAACTCAAGCAGCTGTACTTACATCAGCAGCACTGCTTGCAGCTTTCCTTTGATCAAGAGATGTATTCCTCCCCATCCAAACAAAGACTTCACTCCCACAGTCAAGGATATAGCAATAATATGTGTCCAGTAATTCCCTTGTCCAAGAATCAGCCTCAATAGGTATTGTCTCTCCCTTCTCAACCCTTGACACGACATGATGGTCAGAACCCGGATCATGGTTTTTAAAGCTAGACGATTTATTTTCATAGGTTCATCAAATAAAATCTTTTGACCATATACTTGAAGTTTACTGGCGAGAAGGGAAAAACACACAGATAGTATATCAAATGAGAAAGCAATATCTATAAATCAAATCCAAGGAAGAAGCACTCAACAGCATAGATGCTACATGAAAATTACCTATAGGGGGGAAAAAGAAGCGAAAGGGTGAATCAGAATATTATGCAGTTAGTGAAGGACATTTAATATACCGGAAAAGCTTAGATGGAACTGCATCAACACTCTTGGGTTCATCAGAGGGTGCTTTCTTTGGAAGTGGAGCAAAGCCACCAAAGAAACCCCAAAATTCTCCAGTATCAGCATCAGCCATCAATTTTCCGTCATCTACAGTCATAAAGAAAAGAGAGCACTCAACGACTCATCCATGATTCAGTTATGAAACCCTAAAACAACCATTTAGAGGCAGAGTTACCAATGGCTGCTATTTCACATTTTCCATCATGGTAAGTATCTTTAATGTACTGAACAACCTCCAGAGCTTTAGCCCTCTCTTGAATGGATGAGTTGGAGCCATTGAATTGATATATTTTAGACTTTGTATCAAGAATAAAGATATCATCATGGTTGAGTGAGGATCGAGCAAAAACCACCTGTTCAATAGTAAAAGAAAAGATTCATGCAAACATATGTACTGGGAAGACACTTCATTATTTGCTTATGAGGGGTGAGTTACCTCTTTGACATGAACAACATGCTTTCCCTTACATACAAACAGGCGAGTTTGGTGCTCTTCAGCCTCAAGATGCTTGAAGCCTGAGGCAACTCCACCTTCTTGAGGTATTATGCATGGCTTAAAATAAGAAAGGAACTTCTCTGTCTCTTGGCCTTGCACTTCTCGGTATTGAACAGCACGCCCACCCAGCGCTGCATCTAACTCAATAGTTTTGATTGCTGCAGTACAGGCTTCATCCTGCAGAGGAAAGTATTTACAGAATCAGGCTAGAAATACAGTGACCCAGGTAAGGCTATGAGATTAAAGACTTTACCTGACTGGTATTTTTACCTAGCCAATAATGGATATCTTGGTGTAGGGCACCACTTTTTAAGGCTGTGGTCTGCAGAAAGAAGACTACAAGTCAGAATGAAAACTGAAGCAACATGCCATCTAACAAAGAAATAAGTTATGCCTTGTTAGAGAAAGTTGTTGGCAGATGAAGTTTCCTTCAAGAAAGCATTAGGGGCCTGAACATTCATACCAGGCCACCGTTGTGACAAATTATTTTCATTTTCTGCCGTTAAGTTTTTTAACCGTATACCAACTCTAATATTTGGAAACATAGTAGATGAGCAAACACAACAAGAGCAGCAGGGGTGAAAACAGACACCGGTTACTAGTAAACTATAAATACTGCCATAAAGAGTCAGAATCCTCCAAAGAATATTTAATACAAAATTTCAGGAATACTTGGAAGTATATGAGATTTGGTGGTTTGGCATTTGAGTAAAGCATTATGTACTTAAAAGACGATAACAGTGCTACTGATAACATAAAAACTATATTGTATTTCCAGTTTCTGGGAGCTACCGAAATACACCAAAAATCACAAATACTAACCAACTATTAAGAACTGAAGAAGAAGGAAAGATATTTAGAATCTTCTGAAGATAAAAAATCACAAGATCATAAATCAGGCATCCAAACATGGAGACCAAGATAAAGATTTAATATAAACAGCAATATAAATTGGCCCCAGTTGTCCACCACAGATTCAGAGGTGCAAAGAGGTATTCAAGCAGGGAGGAAAATCCATAAGTACCTTCAAAATCACATAGGAATCTCCTGTGTAAAATTTCCCATGTGAAGATTTAGGGACTGGAACAGGACGGAAATTTTCAATTCGCCATATCTCAATTCCGCTAGGCTAAGTCAAGGAGGCAAACAAGTATAGAGACGTGATACTGATACATACCACATCAAAAGCAACGATAGGAATCCCACCTATTATATAAAGTAAAAATTGAAGAAAACACAGAAATTCTAACTAGGATATTCCGTTGCATTGCAGAAAACAGCACTAATTTATATAACTATAAGTAGTTTAGTGGAACTTAATACAGATAAAAGTTGAAAATGCCATGTTAACGTGAGGATACGCTTTCTGTCCGGCGCCCTGAAAAGCTGGATCCAGATTTTTCATTGAAACAGCCATATTGTTCCAGCCTCTCCAACAATGTTAAGATTCAGACCCGAGAGGACGATCAACAAACTGCCTGTAGTCACTGGGTTAATGACAACCAAAAGAAAATACGAAGTTGCAAAATACTAAGTAGTCAAGTACTACACAAGTTTTGGTCCAAAAAATCACAAATGCCTGTATAAGAATGATTTCGCTCGCATAACAAAGAAATTACCACAGTGAAGTCTGATCAACATGAGAACTTAGAAAGTGTAGGTATTAGCAAAAAAAATGTAGCATTTAATTATTTCTGAGATTTTCTTTATGACAAGCTAAGACCAAAATATTTTAGAGGAATAATATCGACAAAAGATCCCTTACAACTTACAAAACAACATGGCTATATCCTCATCATGCATTTACCCAACAAGACCTTAGTCCAAAAGTTTCATGCTAACTAGAGCCGTCTATAAATCCGAAGAGCTCATCCAAAAAGCAGACGTGATATCAAGTAACTGGCTACTCCAAAAGTTTCTTACAAGAGCCTGAGATTATGATCTTCAGTCCAAATCTATTGGTAAGAGCTGAATAGCCTTACATATTTCTCCAAGCTTCATACCCCTTAGATATTGGCTGTAAATAGTTACAGTCGGGAATGGATGATCTCCAGCTATGCAATGTTCAAAGCCTATCGAGGTCCCATAAGTTTGTTCCAAAGCCATGTAGTAGAAACTAAACTCAACCCAAAAGTACTTTCCATGTCGAAATCACTGCTCTTCGTTGCATAAAAGTTCTGCCACTAGTGCTCTCACCTGCAGGTATGCTGCATAAATCCATAATCCACTCTGCTAAATGAATTACACATCCCCTATCCATATACTTGATGGACCATCTAACTCGACAACTTTCTGGAAAGATCCCAAATACTATAAGGTTTGCATCCATACATCGCAATCCAATTTGATCCATAGCAACCAAAAGGAATCCCAAAAATCATTCCTCTACTCTTAATTGAATGAACAGAGGATGCAAACCAATTATATTTCTGAACTCTCATGGAAGATACTCTCACGCACCAGTGCACATCTTTTGGTGCGCCTCGATTTCCAATCATTTCTTTCCCCAAATTATTGGGACGCACTAATCATGAAATTATAACACTCTTATCGAGTAAAATACAAATTCTCCGCATCGATTCAGCAAAAAGAAGACATCTACATTCAAACATTCAGTCATAAAAAATAATTAAAAATCTAGAAGACTACAGTTTCCAAAGCATCATTAAGCTTCCCATATCATCAACACTAGGTTTTTATTATCAATCAAAGCACACCAAGTCCTCCAACGGTCAGATATCAAATAACTTCGTCGAGGCAGCAACGAAAACGTTGAGGGGAAAAAAAGAAGAAGAAGAAGAAGAAGAAGAAGAAGAAACAGATTCAATTAAGCTAATTAATTACCTTCTTTATTCGTTGTTGGCGAGGTTCGTCGAACCCACGTGAAACGAGCACAAACAGATCCAATCTAACAATTCAACTAAAGCTAAAACAAACAAGAATCCCCCAAGAAAACGATGGGTTGAAGTAAGCAGACCAAATGAATTCCGACAAACGAACAATCCAGTGATGTAAGAGAGACAGAGATAGAGGAAAGTATACCCTGGATGGAGAGAGAGAGAGAGAGAGAGAGAGAGAGAGAGGTGGAGGGAATGATGACGATGAGTTGCCTGACAGGCGTGCCTATCACTAACAGCAGCTAAAAAAAAGCCTCCTTTCTCAAAACAGTAACACCATGAACTGTAAAGATTCATTTTAAACTATTTATTGAAAAAACTAAGACCATCAATCAATATATAAACATTCATGATTAATCAAATTAATATTTCTTAATTAAAAAAATTATAAAAAAAACCGGAAAATCCAAGAAATGGAAAAGACTCGCCCTTATTGGGAGGATGCTACATGATTAATGTCTAAAATTCTTTTTTTTTTTAAATTTTTTAAATACGAATCAATTATAAATATGTTTAGTAATTACATCTTCCCCTACTTTAATCAACGGTCATGGTTGATTTCTTCAAATTTCATTAAATAATTTTTGAAAAAAAATAAAAAACATAGAACACCACTGACTATAACTGAATGATAGTATTTTTACTTTCGTTGAATAGAGAAAAAAATACCGTCGGAAGAAAAGAGGGAGGGGGCGGTGAGCGGTAGTCCACAAAGGAAGCTGATTTTCTTACACCGAAGATGCTGATGCTGCTGCTGCTTCGCTGCCATGGAAACTGGTCCCACTTGGGGGAGAATGGGGGATACATGGTGGGCCCCATTCAATTATGCTGTTAATTAATAATATAATTTCTCATTTGTTAAAATTTTTATTTTAATTCCCAAATAATGTTGATTGCCTATCAACATAATTTCTTTTTTCCTTTTTAGAGTTGTATTCATTCCTTTTTCTTTTATTTTTCTTTTCCAAGATTTGTTGAGGTTTCACATGGTTGAACCAATAATGACTATTTTAATTTTCTTGTTTCGTATCCAAAAATTGTAAAATTTTCGAACCAAAATCTTAATATTTTATCATAAATTGCAAATTTAAGGATTTTGAGATATTAAAATTTATAATTTAACTATCTTTTGGTCTTAAAGTGATAATATTCCTTTAATAAAATGGGTGAGAATTTGATTCTGATAAATAAATAATATTCCCTCCGTCCCATTAGAGTAGTCTCATTTCTTTTCGGCACGGAGATTAAGGGTTGTGAGTGTAGTGGAATTAATATTTTATTGGTGAGTGTGGAAAAGTTTGCCATTTTAGGAAAATGAGACTAATTTATGGGACAAACAAAAATGGGAAATGGGACTACTTCAACGGGACAGAGGGAGTAGTATTTTTTTTATAAAAAAAAACATCTTTAAGTTCTTACCAATTAAATTTTCATGTGTAAAAGTCTCATTTTTTTTCCATTCTCTATTTAAAAAATTATGGAGGATTCGGAATGTGATCAACTTTGTTGAAAATTTGAAATATTCGACTTATATTTGATTTTCTGTCGTTTAAAATTAGCTTACGATTTTAAATCCGATTATAAAAACTAAAAAAATAAATATTTACTTCAAATTATCGCCTTCCCCAATTTAAAGAGCCAATAAATCATTTATTCTAATTTCCAATTATTTAATTTTTTACATTTAGATTTGGTTCGTTGAGATATTTTTTATATTCGAGACTAACTTAGACCTTTTTAATGCATAATTTGGAAAGTGGTACCACATTTTCTATGTTTTCATACATAATGATAAATTTAAGAATTAAAAGAGTTTATTGTTATTTAATATTTGTCCTTGTGAAGTACTAAGTTTGCGAATATGTAAGTTTGACACACGGTTGT